>CAXITT010000117.1:982081-994820 GCA_964033795.1 Lymnaea stagnalis
GGAATGAGATCACAGAATGTGGAGATGCAGTCCATGTTAAAAAATGACAAACCAAGTCGTACTTTAAAAATTCATAACTTTAAAACTACAACAGCTAAAAATATGATTTTGGTGTTATAATTCTTTAAAAAATTACATCTTTTCAACTATGCCATTGGTTTATTTTTACAAAAAGTTTAAATTTTCTTATCAAAGTCCCTACACTATTGGCCACTATTAGCGGTGCTGACTCTAGCCTCTGGTATGTACGGAATATTAAACATTAAACAAGCTCAACGCTCGAAACAATCGATTAATGTATCGTGATCGTGTGAAATTCGGGAAAGAGAATTACTTTTATTTCAGATTATGATCCGGTGAGTCACAAAATCTGGCAAATTCCGAAATCCGGTATATTCCGGATTCCGGAATCCGGTTGTTCCGGATACATGTAAATCCGGCGGAACCGGATTTCACCGGATAGTGCAAAATCCGGCGGAACCGGATTCCGGATCGGGGTCCGGCACACCCCTATATATAACATCCGGTTCGAACCAAAACGACAACCCTCTTTCACCCCAGCCCCCCCCCCCCGCCGCCCCCACACACACACCTTGGATGAAAAGAAAAATCGAAACCGGTTCGACAAACTTGAACAATTTTAGGAACGGGTATTATATCCCCACTACCTTTGATATGATACATTTAAAAAAAAAAAAAACGTTTGTGCTTCTCCAACAATGCTGCACTAGGTATAGGTGGGAGTATCGCTGTACGTTTCTGTGTAACCGGAAGTGTGATGAAGTCGTGATCCCATGTTTACATCGATGGTCAATCTGTACCGGTTTCATGTGGCCCTGCAGCATGTTAATTTGAGAGAAGGTCTGACACGAGTGAGATCGTTTCAGCACGAATTGTATTTGTGGATTAAGAAGATAAGCGGTGAGGGGATCTGTGCTCAGTTAAAAAATGCTTCTATAATTCAATTTTTCTCTTGAAATTTTAAAGAAAAACATTTAAAAAACATGCATTCCAGCCACCAAAGCCAACCATGACGAGAACAGCTGATAACTTCCACTGGGGGGAAGCAGTCAGAGCACCAGCAATTTGTCTTATCTCATCATGTTCACAGGAAAGCCGGTAGTTTTTGGTCTTGGGTGCTCAACCCGTGATGTCATCTGTTGGAACAAAAAGAAATCCAGTTCCAGCTATGACTGCAGTTCCAGCTATGACTCCAGTTCCAGCTATTACTCCAGTTCCAGTTGTGACTCCAGTTCCAGCTGTGACTTCATTCCAGATGTGACTCCAGTTCCAGCTATGACTCCAGTTCCAGCTGTGACTCCAGCTATGCCTCCAGTGCAAACCTGTGACTCCAGTTCCAGTTATGACTCCATTGCCAACAGTGACTTCAAATCCGATTGTGGCTCCAGTTCCAGTTCCAACTGTGACTTCATTCCAGGTGTGACTCCAGTTTCAGCTGTGACTCCAGTTTCAGCTGTGACTCCAGTTTCAGCTGTGACTCCAGTTTCAGCTGTGACTCCAGTTCCAGCTGTGACTCCAGTTCCAGCTATGACTCCAGTTCCAGCTGTGATTCCAGTTCCAGCCGTGACTCCAGTTCAAGCTATGACATCAGTTCTTGGGAAATTCTAAAGTTCTTACAGGCTTTTACGGACACGGTCATTTTATGTCAAATTTGTAGACTACATTTACCAACAGTTTATTAATATAGACTGTACATACATTTACCAACGGTTTATTAATATAGACTGTACGTACATTTACCAACGGTTTATTAATATAGACTACGTACATTTACCAATGGTTTATTAATATAGACTGTACGTACATTTACCAACGGTTTATTAATGTATACTACGTACATTTACCAAGGGTTTATTATAGACTACGTACATTTACTAACCGTTTATTAATATAAACTGTACGTACATTTACCAACGGTTTATTTATACAGACTATACGTACATTTACATGTCATTCATTCATTTTTAAACCAATCTAACACTACATTCACTAAATTTTTAAGTGTCTTAAAAATCATTCTTCTGTTTGAGGCTCATTCAGCCAAAGAAATTTCTCAATTTGAGATATTTTTAATTAGAATATTTAACAATCAATGTACTTCAATCTTTATAATTTTAATTGTGTGTATGCAGATTAATTAAAACACTTATTATTTCCCTATATATATATATATCTATATAAATTATCTATACATAGATATATTTCTATTTATATATTTTATTACATGTTATATAACGGTCCGCCCTGGGAGGCAGCAACCATATTTATATTATATATTTTCGGTAGAAATCGACCATTAACATTCTGAACTTTGATTAGACTCTGCTTGAGCAGTAATTTAAATGCATGCAATACAAAAATACTCTAATTATATCCCATCCCAGGTGATTGGCACCTAGACAAATTTGAATGGAGCCATGTTAATTAACATCTCAATACTTGGATACATTTTATCTTGGATATTTTAAAATACATCTTACAATTTTGATCAAGACATAGAAATTCCTCATGGATTTCTTGGCTGGAACATGTTTTAATATTTTATTATTCTCAATAGCAGTATGTAGCTTAACAAAATTGACCAACTACAAGCCATTTAATTTTCGATTCCAAACACCTGAAAAATATCTAAACAAAACTCATATTCAGTTTTTTTGACTGGTATTTTCTACCCTTTGCAGCAGTTTTGCCCTTGCAGAATGTCACATATTGAAAATCTATTACTTTAATACTGTCTCCTTTATGTCTTCTGGACAAAGAACGCTTCGACTTGATAGTCCAGTCGGAATTGACATTCAGCACACTCATAAAATCAAGAGGTCAAAACAAAAGCCATATTTCAAATAAATTCATATGAAAACATTTTATTCTGATAATGTGAATATTGCTATACAAGTAACTCCACAACAAAGTCTAGTGATATTGAGTTTTTTTCTCATATGAATTTGGTTGAAAACAGTGCAGTTTGGAAAAAAAGTTCTTTT
Organism: Lymnaea stagnalis; assembly: GCA_964033795.1. Lineage (NCBI taxonomy): Eukaryota > Metazoa > Mollusca > Gastropoda > Lymnaeidae > Lymnaea > Lymnaea stagnalis. The sequence continues at coordinate 985,087 of CAXITT010000117.1, forward strand.
TTGTTTTTAAAAAAAATACAATCAAAATTCGTCACCTGGTATAATTGTTATTTGATGTGATATTTTCACAAGGGAAAAAAAATTGTATATAATGTATATATAGTAGCTAATATACCCACACATTTATGTACATAAATTTGGGAGATAACGGGGTGGAGGAGAATCAAAATGAAAATAAACAGAAAAAGCATATCTAGCTAATGATATAAAAGAAAAATTGTGTAGAAAAATTCCAATTGATATTTCTCTTTTTAATTCAATAAGTAAGCAGTTGGGTGGCGGTGAAAATGTCTCAAATCACATATATGCACAAATGACCCGATTCAATAGCTGGATGAAAAAAAGGTCTGGGTGTTCAGTTGGGTGCAGAAGGCCTTGTATAACAATTTATTTTATTCTGAAAATGTAATTCCTAACCTTTACAAAGGATATAGTCCAAAAGGCTTTGGTTGTTTTTTTTTTAAATTTCTAAATTGCAAAACCAGCATTTCTTAACAGGTATGAGATTTTTTTTTTTGAAGAAATGCCAAAGAAATAAGGTGGACATAGACCAAGCAAGAACATGCCATGCATGAACATAAACCATATGATTTATGCAATAAATGATGTCCACTTAATTGATTAGACTAAGAGCCAGTGTCCTGGATGTCAAGGAAATTCTCATTGGTTCTGTTCAACACTAGATAAACACACAACATTGAATGACCACTTAACAATTTGGCCAACAAACTAACTGCAAAATACCTTTTTTTTTAAATGGAAAAAAAAAACTGGTTTAACTTATGGAAATAACAGAACAAGAAATGCTGAAATGAGCAATCAAGAGGAACTGAAAATGGAATCAGCTGGCATCTGTCTTGATGCTTTAAGTAAGATTGGACAACCCAAAGATCATTGCATCAGAAATAAAATTGATTTAGAAAGAAAACGATACAATCACTGCCTGTGAAAGTTTTGCAAGCAATTTAATAAAAGAAAAGTATAATATAAATATATATATATATATAAGATTGGTAGAGCCAAAAGTCTGCAAAATTATCTTGCAATTTTAATTGATCAAGTTGAAAATAACCTAAATTTATAATACTATGGAATCATGCTTACATTATTGAAATGATACAAAATGAGCCCACAAACAAGCAAACTTTTGAATAAAGTATCCAAATAAAGTTGATAGAAATAGGTGTACAATTTTCAAATATCCTTACAAACTAACTGCACATACAAGAACTGTTCAATTCACATTGCCATTTATTTGACTTATTTTTCTTTTCTTTACACAAAAATGACAATATATCGTGAGAGAAACCGTGGCAACCGTCCAGAACAAAGCAGTAACAATTTGTTTAAAGCAGATGTAAAGTAGCATTTACAGAACAGTTTACTTTTTTTTTAAATTTTTAATATTCAGCAAATTTTCCACAGGAACAAAAAATTAAATTAAAAAAGACAAGCTGGTTTTTTAAAAATTAGAGAGGGAATGAAGCTTTAAAAAAAAAATGCCAGCTCTAGAATGAAAATGGAAAACTTAAAAATACAAAATATAAACTATTCACACACAAAAAATATAGGAGCTGTATCAGAGCAGAGGAAAAAAATTGAGGGGATGGGGGAGAGATTACCATATACTAATGAATGATATCTATTGTTTTGTTATACATATGAAAAAATTCAACTCATTTATAAGTTTAAAATTTCCCAATCATTCTAGTTTGCTTAATAGTGGACAAAGATAATGCCATGTACATCATGCATGCACCACCAGTTAACATTTCAAGGATGAGGATCCACAGGTTTCATTCATCAGAAGAGAAAAAGTCAGGTTGGTATTCTGTTTACATAAATGCGTCAACGCAGAGATTTTAACAAGATGCATCAGGTAAAGATGATCTTTAAAAGATTAAATTTCATGAAGAGAACGTGTTAACACACTATTCTAGACATGTATAGAACATGTTCGGTTTACTGATATCTCATAACCTTGGGGATAAATGGTCATGGTTTTACATTTTGATGACAGACTTCTGATGAGATCTTGTACTAATTTATACCCATCACTTTCCATATTTAATTACAAAGGTAAAATGGTCACAACCAGTAAGATTAGGGGAGACATGATTCTTTGAAACCCAACTAAAAAGTACCATGAACTGTTAAATGGAGCAACAACATAAAAGAATAGGATTGTACAGTACAAATGATCACAAAGTCTTTTTTTTTTTGTTAAGTCTACCAAAATAAGAAGGGGTGTATGAAAAAAGGCTATCTATAGGTGTACAACTGGACTTCTACAGTACAGGCCAGCTGCTTCCATGACTACTGTCAATGCTCTGCACCCTTCATCTAATGCAACACATCTAATGACTTCAACACAGGGGGGGGGAGAGGAGAGAAGAGAATCATCTAAAGAAAGAGTCTAAGATTGAAATAAATATTTTGTTTAAAATAAATTCTTTGGACACTGAGTGACACTAATGAACAGCCCACTGTAAAATGAAATTATACAGTATTTATAATCATGTCAACAATAGGCAACCATATCTTTTCTTTAAATAAAATCTATGTATTAACTTTGACTAACTGTGCAATTTTTTTTAAATATATATATATATATATACCCTTTATACAAAAGTATTAAGAGATGTACATTTTATACAAGCTGAGTTGTTTTTTTATCTAGTGAATATAAGATGAGCGAAAGTATTCACAAACATTTGATGGTGACTTATAGTACAAGAGGTCTGCTATTTATAAACATTTATTGCAAACATAAAAAGTTACAGTCTATGAACACCAAGTTACAGTTGCACTTTTCAATGCTCAGGTTTTGTTGTTTTTTTTACAAAATGTTACCACTTTTTGAAAAATAGCATTTGGATTTATTTTATTCAACGATGTTTATATGTACAGTAACAAAATGGGTTAATATATTAGACGAATTCTTATACATTTTAGCAATGACGATATTGAAATCGAAAAATTTTTAATTTAAAAATGCTCCAAATATTTCCAAAACTGTCACACTATCTACATATTATGCACACTGATAATTTAGTCCCTGTCTTCTCACTATTTCAAAATATATATGTAATTAGTAGCAATTACGCCATGAGTTTTTTTTTTTAAATTTCAACAAATCTCTAGCTGCAGTTAGATCTGGTACTGTTTAGACGTTTCATTAAAATATCCTTCAACAAGCTGTAGCACTTAACTATAATTTGAATTACTTATAACAGTGGCTTCTTTAAGGTGGAAATTTCGAATAATTTTACTCCCATTTTTTTTTTAAAAAGTGGAATGTTTTGTCTTTTTTAAATATTACAGCTATGCAGAAATACTGGCTATGCTATACAACTAAGTAATTTAACACTGTTCAGCTATGTTTTACAACTTCTATGTCTTTAACACAGATCAACTACAATACTGCTCATTAAACTTTACCAGTGCCCAACTATCTTAGAGGATATTAAATGTAAAATCATGACCATCTGGGAGAAGGGATGAACAAAAATGAAAGGCTAAAAATGTCTATAGATTGGAAACAGCTATTTTAAAAGCTATGCTTTACATTTTAATTCTTATATTTATAGGGTTCTTGATCATTGGGATAACACAAATTATGGTTACAATACAGTGAATGGAAAAATAATCTGGTCCAAAAGCAAGTGAAGTTTAACTGGGCATAAAAATAATTGCAGTAAAAAGTAAAGCCTTTCTGTACAGTTTCCCTATATATATATTTGTTTGCAACCATAACTATTTACAATGTTTGTTACAGTTAGAACTAAGCACACCCCAGCAGCTTGGGCATTTTTTAAAAAGGAGTAATAACCTGGGTTTTAATATATGCAACACATTTATTATCATCATTTTTTAAAGTATTTATTACTCAAATGTACATTTTGTTGTTTTATTTGCATAGGCAGTGTTTGAAAGGGTTTTTGCTACATTACAAGCTGTCCTGGCAAATTATTCACTCCCACAGACCACCTTTCCATAGATTACTGACTAACTGTATATAAAAAGTCCAAATGTAATTCAATTTAATTTTTGTTTTCAAGAGAAGATCAGCTTCTGTCGGAATGAAAAATTTGCCATAAATATGTGAATATGGGTCTTGGTAATGGCAAATAATGACTCTTCATGGAAATATTCTACAATGCAAATGATGAATCTTACAATGACCACAATAGTTACACCTTCCCCACTGCTGATTTTGCCAAACTTTTTAAAATTAATTTTTTTAATTTCTATCGATCCGACTAGTCTGATGTACATAACATAATACTTGTCTTTATAATGAGCTGTACAACTTTGCCCTTAACAAGACCCACATCTTACACTTCTAAAAAAATTATATATGCGTACTCATGTAAAAAATTATTTACTTATAGACATCTGGAATGACTTTCCTTTGTTTTAATACAAAAAAAAGAAATATTTTATATACTGAAGTAAAAAATTTAATGATCCTACTTACAATGAGGCAAACAAATTTGTGTTGTGGGGGGGTATTCAGTGATAAACATTGATGGTGCTAACAGTTGCAACCATTTGGTGATACAATTTATTGTACAAAACTATAATTGGGGACAAGGGTAAAGCCGTTCATATCAGTTAAGTATCTTGACTAGCCAGGTGGCAAAATTATGGCTATCAAATTACTGATGTTTTATGCAGCTTGAAGGAACTGAATATTTTGTTTAACATGCAATAACTGTACATGTTTTAAGGTACAAACCTTAAATATTTTAACTTGGAAAGTTTATTGTTTAACATGTTAATCGTCTACACTTCCAATTATGGTACACAAGGCTGTACACCAGGATGTCAAGTATGGTCTTATTCCAAATATTGAACAATAGAACTTACTAATAGATTGGTTTGATGGAAAAATAAAAGTAGCTAGCTTTTGTTATTTTTAGAGGCAAAACCGACAAAGAATTCAACATTTTCTTCTTAAAGAAAGCAAATACTTTCATTCATTAAACTTAATTATTTTGCAAAATTTTAACCTAAAAATTCAATGAAAAAAGTAAGAATTAGGCTTTCGTTACAATTACATATTGCTTCCTTCATACTGTCACATATTTTAATTTAACCCTGTTATAATTTCATTATCTCTCATTTCATATGCTTGAAATGGGGTTTGGAGACTAAAAGCTAAACCAAAGATTTTCTGGAAGTATACAACTAAATATTCCTGAATAAATCTGGATCAGTGGTCTAGAAAAGCAGAGTAAATTAAAATACTTATCTCTACTTAAGTGTAAAGACTATCGCTTTAATGGTCTAGAAAAGCAAAGGTATTTACTTATCTTTACTCAAGTGTAAAGACGGTGGCTTTCAAATAGAAAGAAAAAGAGCACAATTAGATCATTTCAAAGACCCTCATTTTAAAGACGTGAAAAATCTTTTTCCTTGTATCAAGCAAACTGAGCACAATAGCATATTCATTAAACATTGGACACATAAAAGTGTATAGATTTTGTATACAAACCAGCCACCATAAGGAGAAAAAAGTGACTAAAAATAGGACAAAATATGTACACAAACATTGATCATTGGATTGATAAATGCACACACATTTGATAAAAGCAATACTACACAAAGGCACAATATTAAGAGAAGAAACTGATTAGGAGTCAAATTAAATTCCTTTGATAAATGGATAAGGATGACAACAAATATATAATTAATACAGCTATGGGCACAAAATGTTATCAATATCTACACTCTACAGAAACAAATCTTATATATTGTGTTAAACTTTATAAAACATATATAAATATATACCATAGTAAGAGATTTTTCTGATTACATTTAAAAAACAAAATGGTAAACCTAAATAGTAAAAAAAATGCAAATACAAAAACTTATAAGCAGCCATAATTTTTTTATAAAGAAAATGTAAAATAAAATAAATTTTAAGTGTTTTTTTTCCAAAATTTCATTTTTGGTGGCAGTGATTTTATTTATGTTGCCATTTACAATATAAAAAAAAGTCCATCCAAATTTTAAAAAAACCCATCTTTTTGAAAGAATTTTATGCCAAAAATGATGAAAAAAAGCACTGAATATGATTTAAAAATCTGAAATAGATTGTACTGGAAAAAATGGAAAGGAAAATTTTAAAAAAGCAAATAAGCATAGTTATTGCATTTGCAAAACAAAGAAAAAATCCCAGCACCAAAATCTCACTACTTTTGAGATTGCACTGCACACCATCTAATCCATTTGATTAATTGTAACTACAGCAATCAAAACATTTAAAAAAAGAATGTATGAAGAAGTACAAGATGAAATGCTTCTGATGTTCAAATAATGGTCAATTATAGATTTGTGAGTACACTGTACAAAGTAATTAAGTTACACTATATGAAAATGTTTAATTTATCCAGCAAATTTCTCTTTCTTCATGGCCCAGCAATGATGGAGAAAAACTCATACCAATAAAAAAAAAAATGTATCAGTTCTATACAAAAAAATGTACACAAATCACTTTTAAACAAAACAATACCATTTTCTTTGTACCATTTGCTGTGTCTTTCCCCACTGGACAAAATGTGTACATGGTTGGTTAACATTTGAATCTTGAAAAAAATTCTAAGCTATTATGTAGAAATAGACAATGGCAATCTATCAAATCTAAGGTACATCTTTAATTAAGCTTTTGGTAAATAAGATTTAATGGATTTTACAAGTTTCCACAAATCAAACAAATTACAATAATTGCTTCAAAAGTTTGAAACCAATACAATTTTCATAATACATCAAATATCTGTTGTAAACGTACAATATTTAACTAACAAAAATAATTATTTGTTGCTCCAGTTTTCAACACCTATGAAGCTCAAAGGATAAAATACAAATAACCTCTGCCAACGATTTACTTCCCACATCCACAAGTAATACTGGGAGTTGAAAAGCACAAATTATCAAATACATATCTTAGACATTTAATTTATTTTACTATTAAATTTAACTGCTTTCAAAGCATTTATCTTGCAATTTTGTCAGATTATATTATTTTCCTTTATTAAGCATGATACTACCGGTACTGTAACAAATTGATAATACTGTGAATGATAAAATATAATTTACACACTGAGTTAAGATTGGTCTAGTTGCCAGAAGTTAACCATATGGCATAATTTTGTTTTAGATCACTTTAAAATTATTTGCTTTTCCAGATTATAGAACAATGACAAGCTTTCCTACAGCCACTACATGCTCGATGCCTTTAAAGCAGGCAGATATAAATCTTAAAGCCTACATTTAAACAAGAATGCTTAATGTATTTGAATAATGTTCTGCACCGACATGCAGCAGTTCATAAGGGACAAATAATTTTTCCTTTTTGACAGTTGACATTCACAACCAAAAAGGGGCAATTGTATAAAGTCTTCAACTCTTATAATATACATGCAAATAGTTATTTACACACTAACCAAGAAAGATGTAATTTTATTCCCTACCATGTACATAATCATATATCCATTTTTTTTATTTGGGTTGGGGTTGTATTTTACATGAAGTAAGTCTGTTAACAATGGTATCTTTTTATACATATGAGATATGAAACAATGGAGCATGATGGGGCATTGTTATTGTACATCAACAAAACATCTCACCCAGATTAAACATGTTTCCTGTCACATTTACAGTTTCCTTTACACGACATTTTACAGTCTTAACTAATTGGGTTTTAAATATTACAATAACACAGTTTATGAAAAAAAAAAAAAAAAAAAGCTTTCAACATCTAGCATTAAGAATATTAATTAGAAACTTCTCTGCTATTAAAAAAGAACAGCTGATCAAGAATTTACAGTTTCCTTTACACGACATTTTACAGTCTTAACTAATTGGGTTTTAAATATTAAAATAACACAGTTTATGAAAAAAAAAAAAAAAAAGCTTTCAACATCTAGCATTAAGAATATTAATTAGAAACTTCTCTGCTATTAAAAAAGAACAGCTGATCAAGTTGAAACTTTTTAAAAAATCAAGCAATTTCTTCTCCTTCCTGGGAAGAGAGCAATGTTTGCAATGGCGTTTCCGATTAGCGATGAACTTTTGTTTAAAAAAAAAAATTTTTTTTAAATAAGATGAAAAAAAAAACATACAAAAAGCTAACATAACACATTAAGCATTAACAAAACTCTTGCGTCCTTTTATGTTTTCAGTTCCTTCTCTAACTCCCAAGTCAGCTGTTGCTTTATGACTTTCTTCCTCCATAACAAAATATGTTATTACATATTAAACTGGCACCTGACAATGCCCAGTCCAGTTGGATATAGCAATCCTCAATCTATTTATTGTGGTGGTCCTACATGGATCGTTCCCTTCATACTTGTATGAAGTTATTTTAACATTCACATGGCTCCATTGGTTGGGATCCCTGCTGTAAAAAATTTAAAAAGTTCAGCTACCACAGATGCAAGAAATTTAGTGAAAACTTAATTTTAAAATGGAAATTTGATCACAATTTTATACAGAATTTTTTAAAAAATCAATAAACCAATAACACTTACTGATTGAGGCCATGTCTGGGCTATTTTTCATGAAAAACTTCTCCAACTTTGCAAGAATATGCTTGCCATAAGTGTATTTCCTCAAAGTAGCAATGTGAGGTCTAATTTTGTGCATCAATACTTTCCTCTGGGGTGGCTCAGCCACATCAATCATTTTCTGAACCACATAATTGGCAAACTGGTCTTTCATCATGGAGTACAGAGCTGAGTGATGACTGAAATACATAAAAATATTTCAGTCTATCCCCAAAATTACTGTTAGTGGTTTACCAAAGTTTTCAAATCACACACCCTACAAGGATTGTCAGAAACTCATTACATAAATTTATTGACAAAAGCATAAATGAATGATTAAAGAGTTTTGAAATACAAATTTAAAAATATTAAGATAAAGGTCTTATATTTCTTAAAATTTTACACCTTAAAATATGAACCTCTTACCCATAGCTGTCACTCATGTTACAAACTTCTTCAATAAGCATTGCTCTTTCTTGTCTAGATGAGTGTGATACACATTTCTCAACAACATTGCTGTAAACAAGAAAAATAATTACTTTTAATCTTCATAACCTCTAATGCTTGTAAGCTAGTGCAACTGAAAATAAGCAGAAAATTTCAAAGTTTTATGAATACAAATATACCTCTGGTGGATGCTAACAACCATGTAATGGATTTTACAGGAGAATATGAGCAAAGGAGATTTTTAGGTTTTAATGATTTTTTAAAATATATAATGTCCACTACATAGCTAATCTTCTCATTCAAAATCGCATAGCAATTCCAGACCTGTTTACCCCCAAACTCCTAAAATCGTACAATATCATCTCAAAATCGTACAATGCAGTATTTTGATAGTAAATAAATAAAAAATACAGTACATTTAATGTATACAATAACTCATCCTATAGCGTGTTCAGTGGAATCGAGTTAAGCTGGCGTCAAAATATGGAACTGTAGGTAAACAGTAGATGACTGACGTTAGCTGTTAACTGCGGTCACTTTGTTTTGCAGACGTGTATCTGCTAATACATATCAATTACTATTTGGGTTAACGTGCTGATCACATTATCCCAGTCTGTCGCAGGTCAAAATAAAATCACTGGTGAAAGTTCAAACCTGACTTCAGATAAGCATAAAATAAAATGTATTAAAATAAGAATGAATTACCTGGTGAGCTTTAAAACACCAGCAGCCCCC
>CAXITT010000117.1:1001223-1145283 GCA_964033795.1 Lymnaea stagnalis
GAATTGTTCAAACCCCCCCCCCCCCCCCCAATTTTTGGTGGGTAAAGCCTGAAAGTGTATATCTGGCTCATAAGCTGATCTGATAAATATAGCTGTGCTAGCTATTCAGTATCAAAGAAAGGGGCGCCATCTACTTCCTGTATCTCTCTTGAAGTTATGTTATAAACCTTAACATTATTTAAAGATGAAAATAAAATAATTTAGGTAATTAAACCCAGATTATTTATTTATACTTGAAGATTCTGGCAACGTCGTCAAATCTTGTATAGTGGACAATAGACTGATCTCGGCAATGTACAATTAAAATTTCAATGTTCATGTATCTGGAGTAAATTATAAAAATCTCATAACCACTCATAAGTAGACCACCCTTATGTTTAAATTTTTAAAAAGTCTATCGAGTATATAAACTGGCAAGTGTGAAAAAAGGGCATAATGGCGAAATCCAGTGGCAAGGCATACAATTACAGTTGCCATGGCAGAAGTGCATATAATTTTTTTTAATGAAATATTAATTTTTTTTTTTTTAATGAAATAATGTTCCCGGTCTCCGGTTGACAAGTCTGGTGGCTTGTGGATTAGGAGGCATCTGCCACCGACCCCCTGACGTTACCCGGGGAACACAACTACTGGGCGCGTCCTGCGTGGGCAGACAAGGGATGTGCTCGGTACCTGCCATACATAAAACAGCTCATATAGGGCTGCCAGTTGTGATATTTCCCAACAGGAATATTGGCAGAGACAGGGTAGGGATCATGATTACAAGTTGCCGTTAATAGATATGAGGCGAGAGGCGAAGGTGGTAACCTCTGGCCGATGATTCTTACTACGCAGCCCTGAGAAGCTGCTTAAAGGCAACCGTTTCGTCCCAGCTGCATCGAGAATTTGTTGTTTTGTGGAAACCCCCTGTAGAATCCCTCTTATAGGGCGTCTAACGCTTCCCTGGGATGGGTGGGGTAAGATATTAGGACGTAAATTTTTCCAACCCGACTCCTGAGAAAGTCGATCGTGTGCACTGTGTGCAAACAATGTCGGACAGACCGGGTGTCTTTGGGTTAGGACGGCCCCTAGTGGAGACCCTAGTCGAGCAGACTCAGGTGGGGACTGTCCTAAAAAAGGGACATCCCCGACGTGCAGCTCCGCGGCCCGATACCGGGTAGGGGAGGGGTGTTTTGGGGAGGGTATAAAGATCGCAGGCTCGACGCCATTTCTTAATGTAACAATGAAATAATGTATAATTAAAAGTTCTAAATTTATATTTTATTTTAATCCAGCTTCAGAATGTTATGTTTTTATCATCGCATCTCATAAGAGGTGTCAGGAAATTTTTCATCATAACTGGTATTTTCAGAATTTTAAATTGTTTAATCCTACCTGGCAAACTTATGTTGGCTCAGCATGAGGACTTTTCCACGGATGGTGTTGACAATTTTGCTTTTATCTTCCATGCGCCCATGCTCCAGAACATGCTGAATGACGTAGTTTCCATATTGGTCTTGAACTAATCTCTCAGTGTGCTCGTGAAGTTCTTCCAGGACAGGTGCAGTTTGCTCTGCAGTGCAATGTTCTAGAATGCGCTGAATAACTCTGCAGCCATATGGATGAGTTGAAAGGCTGTACACCTGTTAAAATGTTTTAATAAAATCAGTATGGTTTTGTAAGCTATAGTGTCAGTTTGTAACCATGTTTAAATTTATGTAGTAATTTAAATAATTCCTAATTTACCTGTCCTTTGAAGGCATCAATAATGAACTGCAAATACTTCGGCTCCACACATTCAATACATTTCTGAACTACATGATTTCCATTCTGATCCTTAACGCACTTCAGAACATGGCCATCAAGTTCTTTGACTATTTCCACCTATAGTTGAGTGGAAAACAGTAAAATGATCACATTCATGATGAACAAAATATCTTCTCCGAAAAACTTGTACAAGCTTAAAGAAAAATTGTATACCATCTATATATTTGATAAATGAAATGGGTTCATAAATATCCAGTTTCAGGAAATTTTGTAACTTATCACAGCATCTCTCATAAGAGGTGTCAGGAAGATTTTCATCATTTCTGGAAAAAATATTTCTTTTAAATTTTTGGGTTATTAGGGAGAAAGGGTAAAATGATAACTAGGCCAAGAAATTGAAGCAAGCAAAGATATCACACCCAGACATTTTAACTTTGGACCTGGACTGGGAAATTAGACTGATCCCCACTATAACAAGCGGACCCTCACAGGGGCATAGGAGGGTAGGCCTAAGGGCTGCAGTTTTTTTCTTTTAATTCTAGGGCAGTGTAGCAGTATAACTTTGTGTGTGCTATTTTGATGTTGGTGGAATCAACTGAGAAACAACAAATGCATAGATATAACAGACGAGTTTACGCAGCCATGTTGCTGTAGTTAAGTGTGTAATAGTGAGGACGATAGAAAAATATTTAATACAGATGAATGAATATATAAAATATAATATATATATAAATATATGGATATCCTGTACTATAGGTGAAGTTATATATCATGCGTATGTGGTCTTATTGGAATAAAGTGCCTATTTAATTATCAAGTGACTAATTCATTTGACTGATGTCTTGATGTGGCTTTGATGTTATAGATTCAGCTAACCCCTGCATTAACAACAGGGTTAACAGTCACAGGCACAAATTTCTGCAAACTTCAGTTTTTTTTTGTGGTGGGGGCAGAGCACTAGCTGAGCCATTGGACCCTCATCATTCTGCAAAGTTTATTTTGAATCTACCAGTGGTGTGGCTATCCCATGCCATTAAGTGCATATCTACACCATGTTGGGGAATCACTGGCTTACATTCAAGTGCTCATGCAATAGTTTAGCACCTGTGGAAAATGGCTGTTAAATAAATATTCTGTGTTAAACAATTTCAAAATTAAATAAAATTAGACAAATTGCGCCTAAAAATGAATTTAATAATCTTTTCGCAGTCCAAAAAACGCCAGTCTAAGAAAGTACTATTAAGTAAGGAAAGATTTATCGCTAAGATGCCGGTATTTGTTTCTCAAATATAGTTAGAGATATGAAAAAGTAATAAAATACACACATTTCTTGAAAATTTATATGCAAGTTCTTGGCTCCTATAAAATTATATTTTGAGTTATTCAGATTTACATTTCCATCCATCCCTGTGGCGATAAAGCCCATATAGGGCTTTGGCCTGCCTCACCACTTCTTTCCACTAAGATGTATCTGATGCTTTTCCTCTCCATTCTTGGATTCCCAGCTGCTGTAAATCTTTTTACACATCCATCAAAGGCTAGGTACTATTTTCCTCGTTTTTTGGCGATACCCTCTTTACCTTTATTTGTCCTGTCCAACGTAGCCTACCCTTTTATTTCTGCAACTAGTGTGGGATCCCAATATAGTCTTTACCATTCCTGGTTGTTTCGTATTCTCCTTTAATATTCATCCTTTGTTGGTCCATATAATTTACATACGGAGAACTTTTCTCTATGTGTTTAATAGCTTTTATGCCATTTTTTGTTAGTGTCTAAATTTCACTTACCTTTGGTCTGATTAGTTTTATAGTTTTCTTTGATTTTCTTGTAATATTTTTACTTTTTGAGTATTTTGTGACTACTAAAGTATGCCCTGTTTACTGCCTATATTCTTTCTTCTTTTTCTTTTAGTAATTCATTTCTTTATTTATTAAGGATATTAGTTATTTCTCATAATTAGAAAGTATTTTAAATGGGCAGAATTATCGCTTGACAGCAGAGTGAAGAGGGTACATCACTTAACCCTAGAGGAAAACGGCTCAAAGGCAGACCTAGGCTTGGATGGATGATTTGGAGAGGGATCTGTAGCAGCTGAGAATCAAAGCATGGAAAAGAAAAGCACTAGTTAGGTCTAAGTGGAAGGAAGTGGTGAGGAAGGCCAAAGCCCTACATGGGCTGTAGTGCCAAAGGGATGGATGGATAGATTCGCTAAAAAAAAAAGGTTACTTAACTCTTTCACTGCAGAATTTTTAAATGCAAAAAGGTAAACTATGTTTGTAAACTTATTTCTTCAGTTTACCTAAAATAAGCAACAGAAAAGAAACTTAAGCAACAGAAAAGAAACTTAAGCAACAGAAAAGAAACTTAAAATGTTACAAGCAAAACCATTTTGTCCCTTAACCCTTTGATGCAAGGCATACATTAGCTTTACTGCTATAACTCATATCATCTATAACTACTATTATGTGATGGATCTAAATCTTCACTATCAATAGAAATAATATAAAACATTTTCAAAGCTTTTTGAGCTGTTAATCATTTAGGAAAATTACTCACCCTCCTAGGGCCTGGGGTAGCCATAGCAACAGTATTGATAAAGAAAAAAAACTACGAAGAATTTTAATTAAATACTGCTTCAAATGACAACTAAACCTTGCTTTTGGGCATGAGGTACCACTCTTCTATGTAAAAGTCTAATAAAAAATTAACTCTTAAAAAGTTTAACAGAAAAATAGCCAAGAAACAACCATGATAGTGAAACACACAATCCGTAGGTCCCTGCCCTTTAGCACAGCGGATGAATCTTACAGTGCGTTGCACAGTAGCGAAAGAGTTAATTTGTACAATGGCTGGTTAAGCGGATTATCTGTCAAAGAATCTGTGCAATCCTTTTTCAACCCTGAGGTGTGCTATTCTTATTCCAGTTTAAGTTAAAATGTAAAACTTATCACAGCAACTCTCAAAAGAGGTGTCTGGAAGATTTTCATCATAGCTGTAAAGAATATTAAACCTCTAACTTGTAGGCTATGTTGCAAGTGAATTTAAAAAAAGTTTATTCAGCCTAAAAAGTGAAAATAATTGGAAAATTTCACAAATAGAATCGAGTCAATCATAAATTAACATTTTTATAGACTGAACAGAATCATACATATAGTCATATAGGTTTCAAAACAAATTGAAGAAATTGAGATTTTTTTTTTTTAAATTCCAGTATCAGTTAAAATGTATAACTTATCACAGCATCTCTCATAAGAGGTGTCAGTGTGTTTTCATCATTTACTGGAAACACTGTATATAAAAATATAAAATATGAGCTATGTTTCAAGAATAGGGTCATGTGGAAGGGGTTGGTGGGTGAAAAAAGGGGGAGGTGAGGGCGCAATCTTTATGTGTATTTATGTGTATTTTAATATATACTTGGAGGGTGACTTAATTTAGGTTTTGCACTGTGCATTTTTGATTGCATAAGTAATGTTACTTTCATAGTTAAGGTTAACAATTGTGCCATTAATTAATTGGAATTAAGAGAAATGACAAGGTAACTTATTTAAATTTATGAAGTTGACGAGAAATCAGAACAGAATGTCTGAATGATCCTGCCTCTTAACCAAAATATATTAAGTATTTAATCAAAGTGTGAGCACCAATCAATCTGGAGCTTTTTAAAAATGTGTAGTCTAATCCAAATGTTAAAACATGACCACACAATATGTATGTAATTTTCACTTAGCTTTGTCGATTTTTTATTTATATTTAACTATTCAAAGTGGTATATGTGAATGTAAATACAATGAAACCCACTTATCTCGACCTCGGTTAACTTGCCAACCCTGTTACTTCGATGTTTTAAAGTGGAACGGCCAAATTCTTTGTCTTGGCATTTACTTCTCGGTTATGTCAATTCTTTTAGGTCGCTGAACCCTGATATCTCGAGTACAAAAGGCGGCCAAATTCGCCACTTAACCTCGGTTATCGATCCCCATGACCAATCACTGGCTTCTAAAAATTATATACAACAGAAACTTGCCTACTTGAAACTGTAGTAATTGAAATGAAATGACAATATCGTTATCCGCTCCATTAACTTGACACAGCAAGAAGCGAGGAGTGAAAGGCTTGCAAACCAAAGAGAGGTCACAGTACCTGTTCTATTTACTGGGAACCCGCTTGGTTTAAAGAGAACCCGCTTGTCACTTAGTAGGCTTTCACGCGTTCTTACACTATCTTTTTTTTAAACCCAGAATCTGTATTTGAATAAACAACTGGTGAATCTGGAGCAAGAGAATCTGGAGCTGAAAAATGTTTAGCCTCAGGAATACGGAATTCCAGGATAATCCGAAAAAGTGGCACCCCACATATGCCTTGTTTTGTTAGCCAACATGCATGTACATTTTAAACAGCATGCCGATCGTTTCAAACAAATCATGGTAATGCTATTGTGTAAAAAAAAAACTTCGATAACATGTGCACGTACATTCTCATTTATGAGCGCACATGTGCATTAAGAAATTTCAAGCACGTTAATATATTGCCGCCATATTGGTTTTCGTTTATCTCGATTATCGGTTATCGTGACGCTTTTTGGCAAACCCAGAGGACGTCGACATAGCCAGGTTTTACTGTAGTTGAAAATGTGTTAATCTCATTTTAGTTGTCTTCCAGTTTCAGAAAGTAATTTTATCACAACTTTTTCTCATTAGAGGTGTCAGGGGTTTTCATCATTGCTGGATTTTTTTTTAAAAACCAATTTAACAGCTACTATAAATATACGACAATGTAAAACACTTAAATTACAAAGTATGGGTAAAAGCTAGGTATTAATTGCAACTTGTATCATACAGTTTGTTGGCATTTGTTTAGTTAATTTTAGTATACACCATCCTTTGGTTAATGAATATGTAACAGTTTCAGAGAAGTTATCTTTTTTTCGAAATTTCAGAGTTCATAATAAAAGTTATTAAAGAAAAGTTTATACTTAAAAATTACTCAATTATAGTTTTACACTAACACAAAATTGAATTGAAAAGCTATAATTTTTTTTTATATATAAATTACTTTGAATTTTATTAGGAACTCCCAATATTACTTTACCATCACAAAATCATACAATATTGTATTATAGTAAATAAACATACAGTGCATCACATGTCAAATTAAGGTAATTTGTTAGATGTTTATATATTTTTTGTACTATGCACTATTGAAAACAAAAAGGTACTCTTCATTTGCCAGTTTGATATACTAATGTGTGGTGGGGTTGGAAATTGAGGACGCCTGGTTATTTCACTCGAGCAAGAGTAGGGGTGGGTTTTTTTTAAGGGTCCCTTCCCAGAATTTATGAATTCAAAATGCAGGGATGCACTTGTGTATATCTCAATATAGTTTAGCCTCATTCTACATCGTAATGCTTGTGGTTCCCCTTACCCAGCTGTGTTTATATAAATCCTTTGTCAAAAAAAAGGAGTGAGGAAATTCGAAATGGCACGACCGATATAAAAATTTATGCATAGATATATATATATTTCAAATGTGCGCTTCATGCCAAAATGAAAATAATCGCCAAATGAAGAAATAAGTTTATTTATTAAACATCTGGAGGACCCCTGCATTAATCCTAGGAGCTTGATTTTATTTTCTGTAAACATATGGGCTAATAACTACAACAAGGTGTATTGGGACAAGGGAAGAGGAGTGCATGGGTATTGTACAGCTGGTTAGTGACTAAAAATTGATTTCAAATGCTGCTCACTATATCTGATAAAATTTCAAAATTTAACGCTGCTGTGTTCAGCCGAGAAGCAAAATAATTATGTCACTAAATTATGTCTTAAAGCACCAAAGCAAACAAAAGCGAATGTTTACTAAATTTGTCACTAGGGTGAATAGCCGTTACTGTATCTAGTAAGTTCATGAAAACACAAAGCAACAATATGACAATATTATTACAAAATGACTATTAGAGATGATTTATTAGTTCAGTGGGTTTTAGTATTTTGCTAACTAGTTTTTAATGCATCCAGTTTCAGAATATTTAGAGATTATCACATAATTCTCATAAGAGGTGTCAGTGAGATTATCATCATTTACTGGAATTTAGTTTACTATATACTGTAGAAGTAGGCCTAAGAACGAGGAATACAGTTTTAATAAGATAAAGCTAGTTTTTTTTATATTAATTGAACTATGACTGTAAAAATAAAGCAACCTATATTTTCTAAACGACAAATTTAGCTACACATTAATGCATTAAAAATATAAAAACATTAACAAACCGCCATGATTGGCTGGTAATAATTTCAACAAAAATTGTACAAAAGCAGATTACCAGGTGAATATATATTTTCACCTATAGCCCAAATCATTTATTAATCATATTAATACATCGTTTTTTTAAATATTTGACCCAGTATCAGAAGTAATAAATTTCTATATCACAAATCTCATAAGAGGTGTCAGGAAGTTTTCATCACAACTGAGCCTTACAAGAAATTTGAGATAAAAAGCAATGACAAATTTTATTTTAAAGAATTATTATACCCCTTAAATTTTTTTCTGCAAAAATGTTAAAATATTTTCACTACTTGCAAATATTAGATAAGTCATACCTGCATATCCGCTGGTATAGATTCAAGTGCCTTTTGAATGACTCGGCAACCATACATCTGAAGTGCCAGTGGCAATACATGGCCTCTAACTCTTTGTGCCAAGGTCTGCTTTTGATCAGGTGATCCAAATTCAAAAAACTTTTGAATAACATAATTTCCAAAAACATCGGTCATAAGAGAGTATGCAGCTGATAGGATCTCACCAAACACCATACTTTTTTCATGTGGAGTGGCGCGCTCTAGCTTTTGCTGAATGAACCTGCAACAAAAATACAGAAGGGCTTTCCAATTCTTTTGTATACTCTGCAAATGGACCGACATTTCAATTATGAAATGTAATACTTCATTACCTGTGTATATATTTGTAATACTACTACTCTAAATATTAATTCAACATACCTTGAACCATGCTGATCCTGTGAGAATTCAACCACATGGTTTACTAAATCCTTGAGAGACAGATTAGGGATACGATTGTTGCGGAAATCTTCTAAAAGTCTGCTCCGGCCTGTAACTTCCTTTGATAAACTGGCGCTATAAATAAATGCACATAACTATTGAACGAAGTCCGATAAAAATCATCAATACTTAAAAAGTAAAAAAGTTGTTTTTCATGTTTTTTGCCGTTGTAAAAATCTTACACCACACGACAGAATAATGCATGCCACAGTTCGTGGGTTAAAACAAAAATCTTTTTACAACAAAATCATTCTCCCTTATCTGATATCAAAAGCAACTCCAATCAAGTGTATTTCAGGCATGTATTCAGTTATTGATAATTCCAAGCTCTTCTGAGATAGCAGGATGCTTTTCCAACCAGACTCAGAAAAATTAAAATCTGAATCACATTTTCTCATAAGAGGTGTCAGAGATTGTTTCATCATGTCTGGATTATTAAATTTGTAATTTTATGTCAATTACTGATTGCATTACAAATTGCACATAACTGCAGCTTTTTTTGCATTTCATTTTTAATAGCATAAAAAAATTCATTTACTTACAATGACAAATTTCAAAAATAAAACTTCAAATCATTTCACCTGACCTACCTTCTAGAGGCTACAGTTCTATTCTGGAAAAATGCATTTCCAAAAAGGCCATTGGCAGGTGAAACCAGGCCAGGATTCCTAAATTTGGCTGCCTCCGCACCAGGGGCAGCTGAATATGCCCGACCACCAATATTTAGACCTTGAATAAAAGAAATAATGGCAGAATATCTTATTGTTTCTTCTAAAATATGAATAACAATTACTAAGTTTTTATATAAACAAAACAAATAGTCATAATCTGAATAAACAATCTTACCAAGTGTTAGATTGGAATTAGATCCAGATAGGGATGGTGGTGGTGTCATTGACTGGGCACCAGTCATCATACTTGTTAGGCTGCCAGCTGGGGAGCTTGCCATACCAGGCAGTGGTGCGTAATAGCCTGTAAGCCCAGCCATTGGTTGCTGGCGCTTCATATCAAATGATTCTCTTCTTTGACCTGTATTTAAATATTTTAGAATATATATTTACATATATTCTACCGTCCATCATATATGTATAAAAGTGAACATTTGTTTGTGTGTCTGTCTGTTCCACAAAGGCTTTTACATGGATTGATGGATCTTGACACATATTCATCATTCGGAAGGAACTCTTAAAGGGTTAAGAACTTTTTATAACATTCCGTTTGGGGCCGGGGGCCCAAAATGTTTTTTCATAAATAAGCTATGTAAATAATAGTAACACCAAATACTCCTACACGAATAGATGGATCTTGGTCAAACTTAGTACACACACTTGATTAACCATATTCAAATACCGAAAGGTACTGAACTCATATCCATCCCTCTGGTTTATAATTCCTTATATAAGCTATATAAATATCAATAGGCTTAGACAATATAGGTTGTATGTCAATTGATGGATATAGACCTAGCTTTATAGCTATACCCTTCTTAATCCGTACTGAAATATGGGTGGATTTAAAACTAATAATATCCAATCCATTTAGGGCCAATCTAGACTTTTCTAGCAATTTCGATAATTTAAAAATGCTATAACTGGCATTTTTAAACCCATTTTAAAGGGAAAAATGTTAAATTTTAACTCCATAATTTGATTTTTATTAGGCATATCTCAGACATAACTAAAATGGTACTTTATTAAATGGGCCTCCACCGGGGCTCCTATTTTAATTTAAATGTACAATAGTATTGCAATATAGTTCTATTTCGTATTTGAAAAATAATAAAGTAGAAAAGTAAACGTTTCATGAAAGAAATTAAATTTAATCTAGAATGTTCCAGAAAATTCTATATTGTTCTACGGGGATATATAATAGGATCTAAAAGCGTATTCGAACAAAATAACACTGAGCATGATCCCATAGAGGAACAGGATCCTAATATGAACGAGATCCAACAGTAAACTGGAACCCATCAGCAACACGATCACATCAGGCAATGGGATAAAATCTGGATACTAATGGGAAACAGGATAACATCGGAAAAAGGGGTCCCTAGGTGGAACGTGATCCCACAGAGGATGGTATCCCAACGGGATCGTAGTCCACAAAGATCGAGATCCCACTGGGAACAATATACAGACGGGGATGGGATCCCACTGCTATCTGGATTCCCCCTGGATCCAGAGCCAGAAGAAAACGGGATCACACCAGGAAACGAGACTGCAAAGGGATCGGTGTCAGCATGGGATTAGGGTCCAAATGGGATAGGGATCCCACCAGGATGGGGTCCTAAAGCAATCCCGGGTACAATGGCTAGTACTACCATATATTTGTTCTTACTAAAGGAATATATTTGAGCCTACCAATCGTTCCAGGGGGATTTGATCCCAAGCCACCAAGACCATTGCTAAATCCATTCTGCTGTGGAGCAGTTAATCCAAGATTTGTAGAGATAGGAGTGAATAGGCTGGTGGTCACTTGTGTGTAGCCTAAACTGCTAGTGGGAGAATAGCCTGGGGAGAAAAAAAAAGATCATATAAAAAATTAATGTAACAGCAAATACCTCGAGTATTTTTTCTTTGCAGTGTTTCAGAAGAGAAAAAAAGACAAAACAGAGCGTAACAGTTATAAACAAACAAGGCATGATTTTTTTTGTCTAAATGAAATTGGTGATTGGCTAATTTTATCTCTTTTAAAAATGAGCTTAGCAAAAATGTTTAAACTACTGTCAAGCTCTGTTTCAAGAAGAAACCTATAACAGAAACCTACCCAGAGCATTGCTCTGTCCTGAAGAAGGAGTGTTGCTTGCAACTGGAGGTGTCTGTTGACCTTGAGTGGTGAGGAGGCGTAAGGGATTGTTGGCAGTCAATTGGCTAGAGCCTCCTATGGAAGAAGAAAAATGCAGAAAAAATACGTAATCTTTTCCATCAAGGTTTTATGTGCCTCATCAATGACCAGGCTGAGTATTCTGGACAATATCAGATCCTGAAAATGTTAGTAACTTAAGAGCATTTTTCAAAAACATGCTTAATTCTAAGGCACAATACAATTTTACAAAAAATTTTAAATGTCCAAAAGTTGTATTTTAAATGAAAATATTGCAAAGCCCAAGCAGAACCTTAAAATGTAATATAAATCTTTAAAAGCATTATTTGCTATTGAAACGTTTTTCCATATTAATTTTGAAATAAAAGGTCAAATTTTTCAGTTAGTGAAATTATTGCCTGTTTAGGAAAAGTGCTCTTCATCTAGCTTTAGTGCTAAATCTACTAATGGATCTGCAACAATTATAGTTACCTTGCTGCTGTCCTCCAGCATTTACCAAGAGAGGAGCAGGTGAAACAAGCCTTACTTGCGGGCCAAGCAGTCGAGGATTGAAAAGCTGTCCATTTTGGTCAACATATGCAGGGGTCATTAGTTGATAGCCTTGATCTGCAATTAAAAGAACAATGGTTTGCAATTTAAAACACACAAGTTTGCAATAAAAAAAAAAAGGTAAGGCATGATGACCATTTGCGCTAGCATCAGATTATTATTTCTAATGCAAATTATGATTTTGTTTAAATACATCAGTAAAATGGATACAAAAAAAAAAAAAAAAAAAAAAATATAATAGTCTATAACTGACTTTGCATTTGATTTGACATCTGACTGGCAGAAGAGCCAAAACCATCATTCTGAGCTGGGGATCCTGCTTGACCCCGCAACAGTTGCTGCTGCTGCTGCTGTTGCTGCAGTGTCTGTTGTGTCTGCTGTCCCTGAATGAGATTTGGGATGTTTGCGGTGGGAAACATCATAGGGATTTGATAGTACTGGTGCATCATTGAGGGGCCTGGAAAAAAAATATATTTTTTTTTAAATATCACCATGTAAGTCATAGCCTTAAATTTAACCCTTTCTTTTCTTCAAAGTAATTTTTGAAATATAAAGAAAGATCTCCATTTAAAAATGGGTATTCTATCCAAAGTTTCAATTTAAAAGCAAATTTAATTTTTTTTCATTATAGAAAGTTTGATAAGACTTGTTTCTTATTATGAGAGATTTACCATGAAACTGGTCATACATGCAACATGCAATTTAATATAAGAATGCTCTGCAATTAGTTAATTTGATTAAAAGTATGAAAGTGTATTATTTAAGAGTAATCTTGTTAGTAATAAATGTATTAGGATAGTAGATAAGAGAAGGTTGAAGCTTAAATTAAAGCTTTGTTTTCAATTATTTTAAAGATGAGTGAAAACATTTAGCAAATGAGCATACAATTATGATCCAAGAGCAAAAGTTTCTTCATCATAGAATCCAAGTTGAAATTTGCATTATTATTTGATGACAAAACTTTTGATTTGACAATACTAGGATCATACAAAGACATTTGGTCTCGAAACATTGAATTTTGGTAACCAGGTAACTCTGCAGATCCAGAGCTGGAACCAACATAACCTAATTGTTGTAATGGCTGACGCAAACAAAGACAGTTCTCCAACAGCCCTGGAATATTTAAGTAGTGATTATTAAATCTTGTCCAATCTATAACAGACTCTATGCTTATTTCCTTCAACAGCTTTTCTCGAAGCATGGACAAGGTTAAATGTTTATTGTTAGAATTTGAGTGATCCTGCGCAAGACCACAACAATTCAGCATTGGTGAGCAGAAAGATGCATTTGACATAGATAAACCAGGTAGAGGTGTGTGGCCCTGTCCCATAAAGCTGGTGTCTGCTGGTTGGTCTTGATTTTGTAAACTTTGTAAAAAAAATTCTTTGCCAAGATTTGATGATACATTTAATTCACTAGCTTTCTGTATTTTGTGAACAAGAGATTTCTCTTTTATACAGGAATCTACTCCTTTAGAAAGATCTGAGATGTCCCTAGAGACATTTTGGACACTAATGCCTATCCCACCATCATGATCAGTTACTTTAAAACTGGTTTCTTCATTCAATGATTCAATATTTGTCATGCCTGTTGGCAAAGATTGCAATCCTGACTTCACAACATCAGTAAGAAAGTCCCACAATTTTTGCTGCATTTCCTCTGGCTCTTTTCCCAATTTCTCCAAAAATTTACCAATGTGGAAAAAAGGATCTTTGCAAGATGAAAATAAGGTGGATGTGGCTAAAGATGTACTCAGGTCAGCATCTATAGGCAGTTCATCACTGGTAGATTTTTTAGTTGAATCAACATCACTAGTAGATCTTCCAGTTGAATCCACATCACTGGTAGATTTTCCTGTTGAATCCGCATCACTGGTAGACTTTCCAGTTGGATCTGCAGCACTGGTAGACTTTCCAGTTGGATCTGCAGCACTGGTAGACTTTCCAGTTGGATCCACTTCTCTAGTAGACTCTCCACTTGGAACCACATCACAAACAGACTTTCCAGGTGGCTCCACTTCATTGGTAGACTTTCCAGTTGGAACTATATCACTGGTTGACTTTCCAGTTGGATCTACTTCTCCAGTAGACTCTCCTCTTGGAACCACATCACAAATAGACTTTCCAGGTATCTCCATTTCATTGGTAGACTTTCCAGTTGGATCCACTTCTCTAGTAGACTCTCCACTTGGAACCACATCACAAATAGACTTTTCTGGTGGCTCCATTTCATTGGTAGATTTTCCATTTGGATACACACAGGTATGATTATCCATATCACTGTGTTCATCAGAAGGAATACATTTTTTAGGAGGACACAGACTACAATTTTTTATTTCAAGAATATATACTGGAGCAGATTTTACAGTAGAATTCACATTGGATGTAACTACTGTTAGAGGATCCACATCACATGTTGAATCAGCAGGAATATATACAGAGATAGAATGTACAGCAGGGTCTCTGGTTTCAACTTTTAACAAAGGATCCACATCAAAATTACAATCTGCAGGATCTATTTCAAAGTTACGAACATCAATACCTCCTGTAGGTTTGATAGAAGAATCCACATTTATAGCTTCAACAAAAGAATCCAGACGACCAGTAATTTTTTCAAAAAGACCCACAGAAGTTAATTTTACAGAAGAATCTCCAATCCAGGAATATTTTGAGATAGGATTCACTTCACAGTTTCCCTTTGCATCAGTTGCTATAGAAATACTATTGCTAAACCTGGCATCAATGGTGAAATTATTCTCAAAAGATGCACCTTGAGTTTCAAATTGTCTAACAGCTTTATTATTTAAAGCCAAGTTATTTGGGGTGATCTCTATGGCTTTTTTATCCATTAAACTGCTCTCTATTGCTTTTTCAGCCATTAAACTATCTTGAATAGATGGAAAATATTCGCCATAACTTGATTTTATCTCTAATGCTGTGGTAGGGTGAAATAAATTTGTTTCAGTTCCAGGCGACACAGGTGGTGATAAGGAACCAACCCCAGTATCACCACTTACAGACTCCCCTCTTCCCTCTTCCTGTAACAGAAGTGTTTCATTTACAAATAAGTTGCAGCAATCAACACTTGAGATGTACTGGTCAACACATATTTCCTCAACATCATCCAAGACACCTGTGCTGTGTTTTTCATCGCAAAAATATGTTTTTTCCTTGGGCAACAAATCATCACCAGAATCAAACAGAGTTATTCCCTTCTCAGGCATAATTTCTTGGGATGTATAAGTGGCTGATAGAATTTCAACTTCATGTTCCATGTTTTTATAATTTGTATAACCTTTTATCGCCTCCTGCATTACGTTTTTAGGCAAGTTACTTTCCTTTATACAATCTTGATATGGTGTCTGGATTATTCCTTTTAGTCCAATAGTTTCTTGCTCAATTATGTGACAATCATCAAACTTAGCACCAATCAAGAATAAATTATGTGAATGTTCATTATAGCTAGGACAGCGCATTTCAAATTCTGACTTGTCACTCTGAGATAATGTACAAACAGCCATGCTGACGTTTTCAATATTTTCAGATGTAATTTTAGAACCATCAAATTCTAAATCACTTGATGACCTAGTAAATTTTGTATCCATTGATTGTTCACCACCTCTTAAAGATTTATTAATGGGAGTAAAGGCCTCAGAAACATTTACACTATCACACCCATTTTCTGACAATTTGCTTGAAGTATCCACATCCATGATTATTCTCGAGTTCTTGTAAATTACTAAGTCACAAAAAGATGGCTCGCAATAAAAGACAGTTATACAAAAGACTGATGAAAACAGTGAAATTAACACTGGTTTGAATGTACACTCTCTTATAATTGTGACTACACATTGGTCAACTTGCAGTATGGGATGAGTATTTTTTTTTCATTTGACCTTGAGAACACATGAGCTCAGTGCTTGACATGCTTTATTGTTATTTTTCTAGTGAGTTGAGTTTTTTCCCCACTCTTACTTTTCCAGCTGATATTCACTCAGTAAAGTGTCATTAAGAGTTCAGCACAACATCATTTTTTTTTATGTGTAGCACTTCTATATTTGTAAACTCTTTCTTTCGTATTTGACTTTCCTCATATTAGTTGTTAATAAAAATCATAAAGAATATCTATATAGTTCAGACGATCAGTAAATAAAAATCATTGTACACAACCCCCTGCAAAAAAAAAATACTTTTTTTATTATCCTAAAGAGTATTTAAAGTTTTGAGTGCTTTCAGAGAGAAAACATTGCTTAAAATGTTGCTTAAGTTTATAAGCTACTGGCAATAGAAAAAAAATTACAGAAGAGACAAAACAGATTAACATCTAAAAACTATAAGGGTGAAAATGACACAGAACATTTAAAATGCAGAATAATTAATGTGAACCATTAAGAACAAAAGTAGGGTTATTTTACGTTCCTTTAACAATTTCCTAGCATAACTAATCCACATATCAAAATGGCTTTATTTGTTTAATAATATATATTCTGGGTATTTGAATCCCTTTTAATCTTAATTTAAGGTGGGTACAGTGCTTTCAAGGGTGCTGTAATGTCACAATTGCATAATAAATTATGAAAATAATATGGAAATACAAAAGTAAGTATATTTTTATAGCAGAGAAAAGTGCAGAGCCAAGGCACAAAATGAGAGCATAAAAACAAAGCAACATCCCAATATTAACGAAATTAAGTATTTTTAATACAGAAAAATTATTTTTTTAACTGAAAAAAAAAATTCTTGGTACTGTAAATATTTGTGTTGATTAGTTTAAAACTAACTAAATAGAAAAAATAAATTTATAAAAAAGGCTCTCAAAAAGCTTCACATCAGACCTCTTAAAGGAAGTGATCTGCATTATTGACTGTATTTTTTAAAATTAATGTCATGAACTAATATTACAATCACCTTATCACTTATTTACATCACTTAACTTTCCGATTTTTTCAAAACTTCAAGGATTCAAATTTTTAATATGTATTAAAATAAAAGTAATTTTAATGATAGAATTTTATTGTCTATCAAATGTTTATTATCCCAAAATAATATGCATATGTCTACACATAAGTTATACTGGCAAAAGAATATGGTATGAATTTGTAGTTTTAATAGAAAAGAAAGATTAGAAGTTAGATGACTAGAACAAAAGGTCAAGAAGACAAAATTTATTTAGGGGAAGTTGCAAGATGAAGAGGTTTGAGGAGGTGGAATTGGGTAAAGGTTAGGTGTGGGGGTGCTGACCTGCGAACGGAACGCCCGCCGCCGCATACGGGTCCTGGGCTAGTACGTATGGTCCTTGCGTGATAGGATTTGGGCCTGCCACCCCTGAAGGAAGATCAATATAAGAGAGCCAAGCACACACTTAAAAGCCATGCACAAATAAAACAGAAAAATATTTTAATTTTTAAAAATTTTAAATAAATATAACTCCCAAGATATTGAATTGATATTTTTTGTAATAACCAACTTTATTGTGCTTTCCTCCTCAATAACATTTTTCAAATGCAATTTTTTTATTTGCTGAAATAAAAATAACTATTATACCTACTATATTTAAAAAACTAAATCCTTTATCGTGTTCTAAATAGTTATGCATAGTGTAAATATTTATATTTTTTTGTTTTTAAATTGGTCTTAGTGAAAGCTACCCTAAACCTGGAAAATGGTCTAACAATGGACAGTCATAAATGACAATATTTGGGGAAAAACAATTGATGAATAATTAGATTAGATAAAAAATTACTTTCTGCTCAAAACTGACATCATAGAACTTGTAATATTTAGTAGAGAATGTGTCTAAAATTGAGTGGAACTTAAAAATACTTCTCTATTGAATAACCATTTAGTTCTACACATTCAAACCATTCAGAATAGAAAAATATATTTTACAAACAACACCTTTAACAAAAATTTATACCCAAACATAAATAGACAGTGCATTTTAGATTTAAAGCCACTTGTGAACATTTACAAACAAAACATATAAATTATGATTAAACGGTTGGATAGGTTAACTATTAAACGGGTATCATTTCAGGATAGATTTTTTTAATAAATATATCAACTAGGAAACAAAAATAAAACTAATTTGAAATTCTTTATAAAAATCCAAACAAAAATTAAAAGGGATGATTTGTATTTAATTATATTTTTTCTTTAAGCAAGTGGCTTTAAAAATTACACTTAAAGATCAATATATTTTCTGCCATGTTACTATTCATTACAATAAGACCAAACTTACAAATATAAATAAAATTAAAAAGTAACAAGTCTAATTTGTTCTAAGACAAAGAACATAAGGATCCATCCAACTTTAAACATTAAAAAAAGTAAGTGAAAAGGGAGAGATGACAAGCTGTTGTAAGTGTTTGATTATTTTTGTGAAAAATATTTAAAATACAAAGCAAGGAGGAAGGGTACCCAAAATCTTGTGGGGGGAAAAATGTTTAATGGGATAAAAGGAAAAGGCCACAAACTAATTCAGGAATCATACCTATTGGCTGTTGTCCTGGAATACCATAGGGCTGTTGTGGTGCTAACATGGCTATTGGCTGTTGTTGTCTTTGTAACATCTGCTGAGGATAATGAATTGCCTAAATTAGTTGATAAAATCTATAAATATTTCAAACAACACGAATTTCATCATTTCAGGAAATTGTTCCAAAAAAATAAGGCTTCCACAATACTTTTTGATTAAAATAAGGATTTTTTTTTTAAAAATGTGACAATATCAAACACTGTTAATTTGAATATAAATTAACAATTCACCTCTATAATTAATTTCTAAAAGGATCATTTGAAATAATACAACTCGATAAAAAATATAACTTTTGAAGTCTTTAAAAGTCGAACAAAGCTAAAATATGGGGTAAAAAAACAAAGTGTTAAATAAAAGAAACAATGTACTAATCTCACTTGTTAACCATTGAAAAAGAAATTTAAGACAAAAAATAGAAAGGCTATTCTTTGGAAATACCTGACTGTAATCCATGCCATAGTTATTTGGACTGTCCATATTAGGCACCAGTTGACTGCCAAAGTCACCTCCATATTGAAGATGATCAATGCCAACTTGCTCAAACTGGTGATGGTGCTGATCCAACCCAAAACCAACAGGGGGTTGCCCATTGTCAAGAAAGTCTCCACCATCACGAAGATGCATTTTCTGTTGGTCCATAGTCATTCCAACAGGGCCTTGTCTTTCTTCATCAGCAGGAGACGTTTGTCTGCTTCCCCTGGTTTGGTTATATATATCAAATCTTATAGCCAAAAATATTTTGTGCAAATTAAGTGGAAAATACCAAACAGCACTGAAATGAAATAATACATTCCCAAGACCAATATCTAAAATTCTTAAGTTATTGTGGCTAGTGTTATTTTTATCTTCATTGAGCAATATTTTCAAATTTTACAAAATCATGATACATCTTCTGATAAAATATACCGGTACTCAAAATTATTATGGTAAAATGTTATTATTTTTTTATAAACATAGTGACAGTGCAATGATTGCATTATTTTCTTTTTTTATTTCTATACACAGTAAGACATCCATATATCAAAGTGTAAAAATGTTGATTGCCCAATAAGAAAAGAAATGTACGTAGAGCGAGAATCAAAACATGAATAAAGTAAAGGCATTAGCAAGTCTAAACACGACTAAAAACATACCGGTGACCAAAAACATGTTCATAGGGGCTACCATGTCAGTAGCCTTTCATAAGTAATGTGGTAATCAGGTTGGGGTGAAACAAAAATAAGTATAGGATATCTACATCTTACGGTACTATTTAAAATTGTTATAAATGTAAAAGACTTTTTTTTTAAAATTACGCTAGTGAATTTCTCCAGCTTCAATAACATTTAATTAGACACACCGATAAACATGAATCTGACTGAAAATTGTCATGGTTATTCATTTATATATATATACACTTTTTCTTCTTCTTCAAATTATTATCATTTTATTTGTCTTGTGAAAAAAGTTTAAATATTTAACAAATTATCTCACCTGTAACCTCCTTCGTCTAGGCCATTTGACATCATACCATTAGCTTGCATGCCATCCTTTCCATCATCACCTTGTCCATCTTCAAATGGTGATGGGGTCTTGCTCTTCTTTTCTTCACTGCCCTCCTGTTGTGGTACCTGATGGTGAGGATACTGCGTCTTTTCGCAAAATCACAGAGCATATCATTCATTACTACATTCCAACATTCAAAATTTGGCTATCTTAAAAAAAATTAAGATAACAAACATAGAAAACAAACAAGTGCTTGCAATATCAACCTTTTTTCAAATTATTTTGGACCAAAAAACTTCTTAGAAGTTATAAAAATAAAATAATCTTAGCCTTATTTTCAAAAAACTACTTACAAAGGGTTTAATCCTGCTCAGTCCACCAGCCTCCATTTTGTTAGGTGATCCCCCGAGGACATACTCAACCATATTTACACCAACTTGGTTGGAGGGTTCAGAGTAAGTCCATGTATCATCTCTTGTTGTCCAGCCATGATGAAACATCTTATGCTGCCCATCTCCACCTTTATGCATGTCATCGTCCCACAATTTTTTCGACTGATGCCCCATCTAAGTGAATAAGACAGAAAGGGATAGATGACATCAATGAAATGGGTTGTTGTTTTTTTAAAAGGTTGACTTTCCCACTAAATGTCAATCTCTGACATGATGTAATAAATTTTAAAAGCAAAATTTTGAAACTTTTAGATTTATTCTTTTAACGAATATTCCAGGCAATCCCTTTAAATAATATAATTTCAAAGTCCCCATCCCCTTATTAAGACCTTAAAAATTAATTGTCCTTACTTCGTGTCTACCAGGAGCTTGAGCAACAGCCAATCCTTGAAATTGTCTCTCTAAATCTTGCACACTAGTCATCTGTCGGCTCTTCGGAGAAAAGTAACTTTTATAAAAAAAACGTTTTCAACGCTACAAGTCTAATTTATTATAACTGAAATGCAATTTTCCTTTTTATCAGATTTTGGAAAAAAAACATTCTTACTTATTAGTGAACATGGAAAGTACTCAAACATACAAATATATCAAAATAAAAGCTATTTTCAGCCCCAAAAAATAACCTTTGGAGGTATGTACATACATTTTTTATAATTTACCTTTGAGGTTCACTGATTCACAAAATTAAAACGAAATAAGATAATTAAATTATATTAATGAAGTACGCCTTGAAATTGGATAACTAACAAAACTAATTTTCTAATAACAGCCACGTGGACATTTATGAAAACTATGCGCCAGCATTTTTGTCCATTACAGTCTGAATTTTCCCCATAACAGGCTAAGAAACTATTGCCCATTAATTCATGTTCCATAATGAATAGTATTTGTCTGCTAATATGTATAAATACAAATGTTACTTAATGAATTTAATGGTATGGCCAGGTATATAAGATCAGCAAGTTCCTTTCAAAGACTGAATTTGGAATTCAAAAGATTATTATTCTTTTTTGCCTTCATAGACAAAGGCAAAAGTGCTATAATTGATACAACTTATGTTAGTGTAAATTAACTTAGCTGCTACAGCATTTTTACATTTTCAGCAGTACTAAGCCCTGATGTAAGAAATACTGAAATACTTTTAATTGCTTACTGTGAATGATCTAGAACAGTGGTTCTCAACCTTTATAGTACCTTGACCCTTTAATACAGTTTCTCGTGTCGTGGCGACCCCCATCCACACAATTATTTTCGTTGCTACTTCATAGCTACATAAGGATATGTGTTTTCAGATGGTCTTAGGCGACCCCTGGAAAAGGGTCCCACGACCCCCAAAGGGGTCGTGACCCACAGGTTGAGAACCGCTAATCTAGAACATGATTTCAAAGATAAAAATATATAGCATTACAATAATCAATCTTCAATTAATACAAATTGAACTCTTAATAAAGTAATCATGCCTTTTCAGCTTCTTTACATTTATTCCTGAATACACTAAGTTTGGGTTTATAATAACAATTTTCTCCTTCTGACCTAGTTTACAATTTAGCTTATTATTAAGCCTTTTTTTTGGTTCAATTATCAGTATTTAGTGAGCATCACCATGAGTTATAAATAATAAGTATGTCCTTTTGTTTACCTTAGTCCATCTATTAAAAAAGCCACGCCTATAGTTATTTTAACTCATCAAGTTTTGACTATTTCTTCACTTTATAAGAAGTGCCTGGGAGTGGAGGCAGATGCAGAAACAAAGTTGCTACATGTGACTTGTCTGGTAAATACAATTTTTCTTGTTGGTTATCTTCCCTTGAACACAATTTTTTATTGAAATTTGATGGTTTAAATCAGTTATTCCCAAGGTGGGGCTGGGGGGCACGATAGTAGCATCGGGTGCATGTGGGGGAAAAATAAGGGGTTGGTGAAAGCATAAAGAAGAAAAGACGATAAGAAGAATTAGAAAAACTGTTCGCACATATTTCATCTGTTGTGTAACATAATTTTCCAAATAAACAAAATGCAAGTCATAAACAATCAGCGGTCAAGTCCGCCAGACAGGTCTTCAGAAACAAGTGTTGGTAGGTGAACGTGTCGCTTATCCTGGATTATGGGCTATAATACTAAAGTTTATAATAGAATTTCGTTCATAGTATTTAGTAGAACGTGGGTTCAGTGCGGCCACAAATCTATTGACAAAAAAGAAACCGACTGCAAATAGTTAATTGCAGTGATTTAAGAATACTGCTGAGAAAAACAGATCTGAGGATTGATACATTGATAGTGGTGCAGCAGTTTCATGCTTATTAGGATTATTTATAATGTTATTCGTACATTTTATTTTTATATTATCCTTCATTATATTAAATTTCTGTGTCTTTACTAAATAATTTTTCAATTTCAAGCTTCAAAGTGTCTTATTTACAAGATTTTTCTTTACTATATTTCAAGACGTAGGTAGAAACATAGATACATATATTTTTCTCTTTTGCTCACTTAAAGAATGAATAGTTCAGGGTCCCGAGTAATTTTTTTTTCTGAAAAGGGGGCGGTAGGCCAAATAAGTTTGGGAACCTCTGGATTAAATTCTTTTCATTACAATATAGCTACATTATTCAATAATCAATGCTTTACAGGCCTGCACAACATACGGCCCACTGGCCGCTTGTGGCCTACCAGCACCCACTTTGCGTCCCGCGAATTAACAAAATTTTCTTTATTCTTATTATTTTCTTTATAGCTTTCCACCCAGTTCCATTTTTTTTTTGGCCCGCACAAGTCCTATTTTCTTTTAGTCTGCACAAGTTTTTCATAAAGTATTACGGCCCGCCTTACATTTTGAGTTGTGCAGGCCTGCTTTATAGGTCTACTGAAACAAGTGTAACTTAATACTGCCCAAAATCCCACTAGCTTGTTAAGGATAGAAAAAAAACTCATTTTAATTATTATTACACATTTTGCAGAGATGTATCATAACTCACGAAATCGATAACCTTTTTTTTTTTTCCAGTTAAATAAAGAGTAATTTTGAAAACTACATCTTCTAAGAAAATATTTAGGAAGCTGCAAGGAGGGGAATTTTTATTTAAATTACAATATAGATTTAAAAAAATGTTTAATTTATAATGAAAGGAGCCACATTTATTCATTTATCTAGGGCTGCAATTGAATAACTACCAACAATCTGTCATAATTGCTGTCTTCTATTAGGCCTTTTCACATTCACAAACTTTTGTATGGTGAAAACCAAATGGTAAGATGGAAATCTGTTAAGTTTTAATATAAACTTTTGTTTTTACAAGTACACATTAAATTTGTACTACTGAAAATTTCCAGTTTATTTCTGTCACCTGTCAATTTCTTTCTTCTGTATTTACACGATGAAGCATCCACATAACTTATAAAATAAAAAATTATGTAAAAACTTGTGTTGTAAACAGCTTCTTTAGAGTACAATTATTTAACTTATTACCTAGAATTATTACATTTTATCTCCGTGTGCTATCCACCTGCAAGGTGCAGATCAATAACAAAATATTAAAAAATCGTGTGCATTAGCCAAATTATTAGGGTCCTTCAGCCATGAACATAACTAACATATGAACCCATCCAAACCGGACAGCCAGAAATTCCAGGAACTACCAACTCACCCACGAAACGGAACTGGGTCTAGGTCTAAAAAAATAACACTCTCTTTTTTTCCATAATTTTGTGTACTTTTTTTACCTTTGCCATACGCCATAAATTAAATATATAAAATAGAAAATCGACTAGCCAGTGTGAAACATTGCCAGGAACTCAGTTCTGTCAAAATTCGTGTACTTTTGAAGATTATTTTATTTCCTTGTGAATCAACAAAAGAATTAAAGTTCCTTAAGACTTGTCGATTACTATTTAACACTTGTACGTTAACAATATTACACCCGAAAATTACAAATAAATCAAACTATTTAATCCATAATATTTATGAATTATATAATCTATGTCACATGTGTTGCTTTTAATAGGTACTTGGATATATAATTTTTCTGTTAGCGAAAAAATCATTGCAGTTCAACTTTTTGATCACTTGAAAAAAAAAAAAAATTTCATAAACGTTGGGAAATTATGTGGTTCACTGGTCATTTCTTTGTTCAATAGAGTGATGAATGATATATCATTTTAAAGAGAATTGGATGCTGCAATATACTGCGTTTACCTATTTTTTATCAAGAATTTTGTTGGAAAAATATATCAAGGTATTTAATTTCTTGTACTTTCCCCATCCACGATTTTCATTATAAGCACTGTTGAACGCATCCATTTACAAGAATGAGCAATAAATTCCCCCATCCTGTCCAACAATTTTATGAAAGTTTCTTAACAGTGACCACCCGTTTATGATTACTACATTTCCTCCTTGGCTGGATACTATAGTTTATAAAAGCTTGAAAATAAGAAAAAGCCTATGAACAAGGAGTCAGCTCTCTCAAAAAAAGTCTGTCCAGTTTTATTTTTGTCACTATTATTAGGGGTGTGCCGGAATCCGGTTCGGCCGGATTTACATGTATCCGGAACAACCGGAATCCGGAATATACCGGATTTCGGAATTTGCCAGATTTTTTGACTCACCGGATCATAATCTGAAATAAAAGTAATTCTCTTTCCCGAATTCCACACGATCACGATACATTAATCGATTGTTTCGAGCGTTGAGCTTGTTTAATGTTTAATATTCCGAACATACCAGAGGCTAGAGTCAGCACCACTAATAGTAGCCAATAGTCAATAGTACCAAAATCCGGAATCCGGGAGAAACCGGAATCTGGATTATTCCGGAATCCGGATCCGGCGGATTTCGCTTAAGAAAATCCTGATCCGGTTGGAAAAAACGGATCCGGCACACCCCTAACTATTATATTTATTTATTTTTTAATTTTAAAAGGCCTATGCCTATGTCTCAAACAACATTGTTACCACAAAATAATTCACGAAATAAATCATAATTTTCTTTAGAATTGATCTTCAACCATAAATGTGGTATCAATCAATTAGTTTTTAAAGCCCTGTCTAAATAACTAGAGTCTTAAAGCTGTAACTTCATTTTGAACATTTTCCTAAGTCTAAGTAATTAACAGAGTTCTTATACCAAAATAATTCACACAAAAAATCATAACTTTCTTTAGAATCGACCTACAAACATAAATTTGGTATCAATGAATTGCATTTTTCAGGCCCTATCTAACCAACTAGCTCTTAAAGCTATAATTCATTTTGAAAATTTTACCCAAGTACCTAAGGTATTAAGCCTAGGGCTAGGGGTCTACATTTAATGAATTATTGTCATTTTTCGTGGGAATCCTTGATGCCTATGGCTATGCACTACTTTTTTTGTTTAGTTAATTTTAGGCTCAGGCCTATATAGACCTGTACTTATGTGGTAAAACCATAACATGTGACTCTGTGTTAGTGTAGTATGAGGCTGGTTTTGAGTTAGCGGTAAGGCCGACAATGTGTTCCACGGTATAGGTCACTGAGGTTCCCCCAGGTCCATTTCCGTCTTACAGTGCCATACTAAAATGATTTCGATGTTTGTATTTACATAATGCAAGTTATTATTTTCTTTTTTTTTTTTTTTAAATTGGGGAGGGGTACTGGTCTCCCCTCCCCAGATAATTTTTGTGTTTCTTATTTTGATATTTAAAGCGAGGGGAGGGGTTCCTAGAAGATCATTACAAATGCACTTTAAGGCTGATTCAGAGAGAGCGGCCTGTGATGACTTTTGAGTGTTTGTTTTTGGATTCACTTCTCTTATTTTTTTGTTAGTAGAGTTACATTTCCTAATTAAAATTTTATTGAAATTGTATTGGTTGATAAATTACAATTTTAAAATTTTGATTGGTTGGCTTATTAATCATATTTAATTTATTCCGCCATATTTGGTACATGTGGGCTCTTGCTATTTATTCATTTCATGGATATTATTTCCTTGGAACCTGAAATAAATTGTGTAAAAGTGTATTTCATGAAACTGTAAGTTGGATTTTCATTATTTCCAAATTTTATAATTATTTTGGGCACTTTTTTATTGTTTTTGTTAATTTATAGTTTTTTTGCTACCGTGTGCCGTGTGTAAATTGCATGTGTTTTTACTTGTTGCTTTAGGCCTAGTTTTAGGGTTCAGGTTAGGCTTAGGGATCGATTTAGAGTTCAGGTTAGGCATATTGATCGATTTAGGGTTCAGGTTAGGCATAGGGGTCCATTTAGGGTTCATGTTAGGCATAGGGGTTGATTTAGGGTTCAGGTTAGGCATAGGGATCGATTGACATTTTTTTTCATAAAGTTTTAACGTTTTCTTCCTAATTTTAGCAAAACATGATTTTTTTAAATTTTTACAAGGTCGCCATCCATGAACACGTAAAAGTGCGCCTGTCGCGGGTAATTAAGCAGTAGTCTCCTTTTATTACCTAAATACGGGTATTTTGATTTCAACTAATCAAGATACAGCAATTTTGGCGTGCGTCATATTTATCACCGGTGCTAGGTCTTGGGGTATCAGCAAGGATGCGTTTCTTTTTTCCTTCCTTTTGAAACGTGTGCATTGAATTTTAACCCTTACAGCACCCGGCGCGTCTTTTTGCAGTGATCTAATTTTTCCCTGTGGCCCAAGCGCGTCTATTTTAATTTGCCTTTTAAATTATGAAAATAGACCAATTACTGAGTTTTTTTAACGGATCTGTATTTGTTGTTTCCATTGCGCTACCTAATCGATATTGTTGATGGTAACTTATGCCCACTTGATGAAACCTTTTGTTCTAAGAATAATATTGAGCTTTAATTGGGATTAGAAGTTGTTGTTTTTTTAACACCCTTATCCATTTCTGAATAGATAATTCTCTACATGTTATCCATTTTTTAAAACAAAAAAGTTACAAAATAAATAAACAGTCCTATCAAATTTTGACTCATTCCAAAATAATGTCTGGGTCACAGGGAATAATTAGCCAATTAATGGCCGGTACTGAGACAGTTACAGAAAACGCAAAAAGTAGGTCAGTACCGTAAGGGTTAATACAAATTAATGGAAAATTTCATTTCAATATACTTCATATTAACCATATCGTTTATGACGCGAGTAATGCTCAATAAAGAACAGGAATGTTATAACACACATCATTCAGGACCTTCAAAGAATAGATCTAGGCTATTCTATTCTGTTGGGATTCCTTAATGTGACGTCACTGCACTTAGGGTGAGAAAACTCTTGTCAAAACCCATACAGTTACAGTTAACTCAAAATTTACCTAGTATGATAAGCATTAAGGTATACCAAACATTAATTTAGCATCTTTATAAGTTTTTAATGTTTTTGTCAACTTTGGTTCAGA
Organism: Lymnaea stagnalis; assembly: GCA_964033795.1. NCBI lineage: Eukaryota > Metazoa > Mollusca > Gastropoda > Lymnaeidae > Lymnaea > Lymnaea stagnalis. The sequence continues at coordinate 1,029,241 of CAXITT010000117.1, forward strand.
ACTTTGAAGAGTTGTCTTGCTGGCACTGGCAGTCTTATCAGCCAAATTACTTAACTAAAAGTTTGCAAACTAAATTGGAAAATCACCTGTTCAAGAATACTGTCATCTCCAAGTGCCCATCGTTTGTGAGGGAAGCCACCTCCCATTGGAACATCACTGTGACTTCTCTGGTATAAATATCCAACATTAGCATCATCCTGTGATCGAGTGCCCTGGTTTTGCCTCATTCCTGTCATGTCCCGCTGGTTCAGCATAGCCTGGCCGCCCTCCCAAGAAGATGGATTCATGCTTGGTACCGGCATCTAAAAATTCTCTATCGCATGCTCTGTAAACTAAGGATAAAGACAAAAAAAGTTTACTTCGTTATATTTCGTCTTAGCTAGTAAACACTATGAACGTGGATTTCTTTGTCATGGCGGGAGTTAATATATCAACAATTTGCGCAAATACAGTTAACAAAATAATTTATTAAACACATATAATGTAAATTATGTGGCAAATATTTATAAGAAATGTGCAAAAATATTCTCAGTCTGACCTCGATTGCTTACGATTTGCTTAGGCCCACAGGAATGTTTGTTTTAGTTCATGCGAAGGCCATTTTGGATTCGCATAGCATTGTGGGGGAAATATAATGTTGACGTCATCGAACACTCATCCTTAAACTTCGGAGCCTCCATAAAAACACAACAATGCTTAAAATAACTACATTAGTAATTGTCTAAAGACCCTTTTTTTGTTGTTGTTGTTGCTATTTTGTCTAGAAGAATTTGGTATCTACAGCTTTAATAGATCATTATTTTACAGGATTTAAATATTTAATAAAAAAATAGTGACTATCTCTTAATCAGTCTCAGTCATTTCCCAGTTTAAGTATAAATAAATACACAAAAAAATGATACTGCTTTGAGTGCTCTTCGGGGACCCTGGGAAACAAAAGAGCCCTTATTAATAATAAATAATTGTCCATAAGAACGACGATTCATATAGTAAGCCGGTTGATCAAGGATTGCATGCTTACTTACATGGATAATAAACATAATTAAATAACGAAACAGAGACATGCGAGAACATCCATTTTCAACTCATATACCGCTGATTCAAAACAAAAATGTTCAACAGGAATTTTGATAGGCTATCACGAGTGGAGAGTATTTGAAATTATATTTTTCATTTAATGAATAAAAACATGCTTTTTTTTTAAAGAAAACTCCAAAACAATAAACTTTGGATAAAATGAATGTGTCCTTGATCAAAAATCAAAATATTAAATTTTAGACACCTCCGGCGCAACGTCAACGTTCCCTTTAAACTGCGCGGCCGCGCAGCTATCTCACAGACGTCACGCAGCAGTTTTGAGTATCCACGTAGCAAATTTCCATGTAAGTGTGTGTTTGTGGGCTGAAAAATTTTGCACTAAAAGAAATTGATGCTGTAAAACTTTGCACGCAACTGTATGATTTTGCGCACGAACCAGCAAACCTTAGAGGAAACATTGCTCCGGCGCCATAATTAGCTTGTTGCACTCAGGAGGAGTTTTCATTACTTTGTTTTCACCATATGACTAAGTCATGGATGAAGTTGGGACTTGTCAAGTGGTGTGTTTTGTTTTTTTTGTTTTTTGTTTTTTTGTTGTTGTTTTTTTTTTTTTTTTTGTTGTTGTTTTTTTTTTTTTTTGTTGTTTTGTTTTTGTTTTGGGGGGGGGGGGGGGAGGGGGTTGATTGAGCGGGGAAAAAGTCACAAATTTTGCTAGGAAAAAAATTCACAGAACAAATCAGAGCAGCCATCATATATCAGAAGAAAATCATAACAAGATTAAGGTCAAATGCATTTGTATGTCTTTCGATCCGACTACACTCCCTTGGTGATAATAATTAGTTTTAGTGTCAGGCTATTACAAGTATGTGATAGTACAACAGCCGGGGGAGCACCTTGGTCAAGGCTGACAAGATTGGGGAACAAAATAAGTGGTTTTTTATCTTCCTGTCCAAAGCCGCCTTGACCCCATTGACCCCCTCCCCACTTATTACAATTGACGACATTGAGGCCATTTAATTTATGTTTTGAATAGAGCAGGGGACTCAAATTATCCGGGGACCACAGGAGGTAGAGTCTGAGTGATGGGCCGCATCAAGTATTCCACATAAAAAGTGACTACAAAATTAAGCCAAAAAGACATTAAAACTCAAATATTGAGTATCGTGTCGCCCCTAAACTCCATGATTAGACCCGGCAGTCACATTGCATTTCATTGTTAACAGCATTACATCCTTAGTAAGAAAAAAAAAATTCCCGAAGATCTAAAATCTAAAGTAAAAATACTCAGCTAATAAATGGTATGAAAATGATGAGCTTCTGTGAAACAAAGACGAAAATGCATAAAATAAAAATAAAAATATGGTGAGTCCAAATAGCGATTTCTGTGTCTTTATTTTTTTGTCTTTATGTGTCCTCACATTCCCTGACACCTCTCTTGCCCTCCTAAACCCCTTTATTAGTCCCCCCTCTAACAATATAAAAACTATGTCTCTCATTCTCTCTCTCTCTCTCTCTTTTCCTCTCTCTCACTCTCTGGATCTTTTGCGGGATTTAAAAGAGATTCTCGCATTCCCCTTTTGCCCGATATCAGTAGATCACCTCACTATTCCTACAAATCTCCCACTTACTTAACCCCAGACTCCTTTTATAGATTTTGTGTCGAACTCTCCACGCCATCAGAATAGTTATTTTAGTTTATTTTATTTTATTGGTTACCGTATATATATGTTTTTTTTTGGGGTCAGCTTCCATTGTTTTCTTTTTCAGGTTTGCCGCTGGAACCATACCTTGTTTGTCCAACTTGTTCCCTTAAAACAATGGTCGGCAAACTCATTAGTCAAAAGAGCCAAAAATCCGCACCAAGACGATTAAAAAAAAATTTGAGAGCCAAATTTCTTTTTATGAACCTGTCAAGAACCATGTTTTTCGGAGTCAAACCGGATTTGCACGTAGGTCACTAGAGAGCCGCACGCGGCTCGCAAGCCACGATTTGCCGATCACTGCCTTTGAATAACCGTTCAAACAAGGTGATTTAGGATCACTGAACCTATTGGACACATCGCGTCAGTTAATAAGGTAAGCTATCATAATAATTGTAAGAGGAATAAAGCAACTATTGTGTCATAATCTTTTCTATAAACTTTATTCTTTTGCTCGTGGCTGGCTGGGTGATGGATCGGAAAAATCTTCGAACGGCTAATTGACCCACATTAATTTTTTATTAAGTGCGTTAATTGTATGCATGTTTTGTCGAATTTTCAGCCCCACCCCCAGTGATCGATAAAAAGGATAGTACTTTTTTTTATAAAGGATTATAAACTTTATCTTTAGGGATTGTTTGATTTTTAAATGTTTTGTTCTATTGATATGAATGAAAAGTCAACATTTAAGAATCTTCAAATAAAGCTATGTAGTACCCAACAGAGCTTAGTGACGCAGATGCGCACCGAGCATTGCCCCATATTTCTGGCGGCTAGACAACAATAGGGATCCTACTTGCCGGTATTGCAGCCTGGTCCCGAAGACCCTAGCGCACCTGCTAACTGAATGTCCCTCACTAGATGTCCCGGGGAAGCCAGGGCGGTTGGAGAGCCCTACGTGAGGAAAATGTATGGTTCAGCTCAGCAGACGGAGGTGGTAGCCAATGTACTAGCCGGGCTCTTAAGAGAGTAATCTCAGACCTTCACCAGAATATGTGGGTTAGTTAGTGCCTAACACGGTGAGGATAAACAGAGGAGTTGGTATAGGGAAGAGGGTGGAAGTTGGGAGGGTAAGGAGGGGAGTTAATATGGGGAGTGGGTGGATGTTGGGAGGGTAAGGAGATGAGTTGGGATGGGGAGAGGATGGAGGTAGGAGGGTAAGGAGAGGCGTTGTGATTGGTAGGGAGTGGATGTTGGAAAGGTAAGGAGAGGAGTTGGGATCAGTGATTATTTCAGAAATTTTACCCCGGGGGCACTTCAGATCTTTCGGGGGGGGGGGCAGTGCCAGCAGTGCCAGTTGATTTTTTGTTGGACATATTTTTTCTCCGGGGGGGCACTTGGCTTTTCCCGGGGGGCAGTGCCCCCCCCCCCCGAGATTTAGCTGAAAGAAACCCTGATGGGGCTGGGGGGGGGGGTTGGGAAGGGGAAAGGAAATATTGGGTTCTTTGGATACAAGGCCCCCCCCCCCCCGAGATTTAGCTGAAAGAAACCCTGATTGGGATAGGGGAGAGGGTTGAGAAGGGGAAAGGAAATATTGGGTTCTTTGGATACAAGCAGAGAAAATAGTTCTCAGGTGAGTGAGTGAAGGTGTAAAGAATCAGGGAACGGTAGGATAAGTGTTGGGATAAATCAACAACAATGGCTGTAGCGCGGGATTATCTGCATTGCTTTGGGATATTGTCTGCGGTGGCAATGAGTTATAAAGATGGTGGCATTGAGTTAGAAAGATGAATAAGATAAGTTAGAAAGATAGTGTTAAATGAGTTAGAACTTGGTGGCGATGAGTTAGAAAGTCGACGAATATAAGTTGGAAAGATGGCTTTAATGAGTTAGAAAGATGACGAAGTAAAGTCAGAACGATGGTGGCGAAGAGTTAGAAAGATAACGAAATAATTTATTTATATATATATATAAACTGATGCGCGAGGCCCTCTAGAGTCGTGGGGCACTGAGCAAATGACCAGTGTGAGCATGCCGTAAGACACCACTGTGACAGATGGCGCCTATCAAAAACCGTATTGGTCAGGGATACAGATTACAGTTACTTGGATTTAAATTAAGCAACGTGCCTGGCGGTATTTAGATAATCTCTGTGGAACTCATACCATCATGATCCTTGTCTGCGCACCTGAATATTTTTTAATCATGATTGCATCACCAGAGCCGTTCTTATGAGTTTGGGGGGCCCTAAGCATGGAGCGTAGGTTGGGGGCCACGGAAAGGGGGGTCGGGGGTGGAGCTCCCTCGAGCTGAGGAGAAAGCACCACCCACCACTGCGGCACCTCCATTCTGGCTTCATCAACGTTTACTCTTTTCATTCCCACGACCAAGCCCCCGATTTCCTGTCTGCCACCCCAAAGCCCCCCCCCCTGCTGCTTCCCTTCCCCTGCCTCCGAATTCAACTCAGAATGATAAATTTCAGGATGAGGAAGGTAACGTGAGTGACACAGACGGCTACAGTGCCAGTTTAAAAAAAACAACCTGGGGATCGAGGGCGCCTCACGGGGGCCCCCTCACGTTCGGGGCCCTACGCGGATGCGTAGTCAGCATTTGCCTAAGAACGGGCCTGTCATCACAAATCATTGGCCGCAGTTTCTACACAATTATCACGCACGAGTTGCTAACCAAACCGATGGCGTAGCTAGGCTTAGTGCTGCCCGTCAAGAAATTATCCCCCCCCCCCCGCTAACTTCCCTGAACCAAAACTTTGCACCGACTGTCGCCCCATCTTAATTTAAAAAAGATGGCGTAGCTAGGCTTAGTGCTGCCCGTCAAGAAATTATCCCCCCCCCCCGCTAACTTCCCTGAACCAAAACTTTGCACCGACTGTCGCCCCATCTTAATTTAAAAAAAAAAAAAAAGTTCCATTCGGGGCGGAATGCCCCTACCATTCTCACGCAACTAAACTATCACCGTTTTAGTATAGACACTAAGTTAAAAGCAATTTTTAATCATGGCCGGTGATCTGCACTGCATTACTGCAATGTTTATATCTAGGGAGGGACCCTGCTTTGGCATCCTTGACTATTCATATTATTACAAAAATGTTTAAAAACGACTTCCAATCCAGATTCATGATATATGGAAAGTTTGTTTTAACTATGCAATTTGATCCATTTAATTTTTAGTTCAATTTATAACTTTAGGAAATTTTGCGTTTATTGTGTAGGAAAATGTGCTTTGTTGTGGTCATGTCATTGTTTTAATAAGTGACAATTTTAAAAAAAAAAAAAAAAACATTTCTGGTTAAGCCAACCTTGATGCGTAATTTTATCATTTGCTATGTCAATTGATTTCGGTACTTACAACTGTTTTCCTTAAAACTTTGTTTAGATTATCTGTTCAATAAACTGTAGTTGTCTCTTTTAATTTAACGTAGTTTCATTTAAGTAGATATCTTTGCCTGCTGTTAATTAATTATTTTAGGAGATATTTTTTGACGACTTTGAATGTAAAAGGAGATGGCAACAAACAAAATTAAAAAATCTAAAAGTCGAAGAAACATGAGCTTTATTGGCAGGCCAGACTTCATTTAAAATTTAAAAAGGGAATTTTGTATTTAAAATAGTGAATTCGAAGAAAATATTTAAAATGTTTTGGAGCATTTCTTTAAAAACTTGTGCACACTTATTTAACTGAAATTATACTGCGTAGCACGGGGGTGGGGGCTGTTGGCGAACTGAAGTAAATTACCCCAAATTAAAATCTTGGGGTTAATGACCATAAAATGAGGGCCCAATAGACGTAAATCAAATTATATTAAGTGCATTCCTTTTTACGAAATAATTCTCTTCCGACAACCCTGCATCTGGCCCAACTGAATAGTGTCTCGATAGCTAGCGTAACGGCACGTCTTATCTTTTACCGTATATGCCTAGTGGCCTTTTTTTTTAATCTTATGCTCAGACTTTACCCACAGACTTCGTCCTAGTCCGCTTGCTATGACACCCAGGATGGTGCAGCATTTGTTTACATGTGATGCGAAAAGAGTTTTCTGCTTTTAAATAATGACAATTTGGGAGTTTTCTCCTGAACTTTATTACCCAGTACTGTGATGTGGTTGTAATATATGTTAGTGATTAAAATATGTGATATATTGTTATCAGTTTCTCAGTACAGGTAGTTCAATTAAGACTAAAACCACCTGCAGGGCAGTAAAGTAATATATAAAAATAAACAAAAAAAGACAAATTATTTAAAGTACAAACAAGTGTTGAAAAAGGTATAGCTTTGTTTAATTCCACATGAGAATTACAATATCCATGATATCTACTACTGGTGTTATAACACAAACACAAATTAAATGACTAAATTATATGCACAGAGCACCCATAAAGCAGATAAATAAATTAATACAAATACACAGGCACCACCCATCACTTCATCCACTAGCATTAGCATCAACTGTCATTCTTCAAGATTTACATATGTACAGCGCCATAGCCAAATGAGTTCTCTACTTTTAAATAATTACATCAATTCGGGCAAGAGTTTCCTCATGCATATAAGCACTGATGGCGCACACAATGCAACCAAGAGAGGAATTCAATATTCTACACATTATCATTTCCCAACAAATATTTTGATAAGTTGTATTCTAATACATAAAGCAGTATGAATGGGAGGTTATAATGGACTTTGTACTTGTCAAGAAAAAATAATAAAAATACCCCACCCACCATGTTATTATAGAACTACCCCACCCACCAGATAATAATATAGTTTTGTATGTATAGTTCTGCAAAAACAGAATCATGTTGATATCCCAATGCCAATATTTAATTATGTTAATACTATTCAGGACATAGTTTACAACTCTAAACAGATATGTTGAGGCTAACCAATACATGGTTCTAACCCAATGGATTAAATTACTATTTAAAAATTAGGATTATGACATTTTAAAAATTAGCCATTATCCACCCAACAATTTTTAAAATGTCAAATAGAAATGTTATAAAAATGAAAACTTTAACAAATATACACAATCATTAATTTAAATAACTGCAGTTACAAGAATAGACTAAATGAGCCAATTCATTTTTTTTTTTTTTACCAAAGATTATTTTTAAAATGCAAGATCAGTTATGTAAATATGAGTTAACTATTCGTAAATTAATAAATGTGTCTAAATGATAAGGCAAGGCTACTCTAAAATTCAACTTCTGACTGTCCCAATTAGACCAGAGAATATCATTAAGACTGCCATAAAATTATTTTTATTACGGTTCCCTTAAAACTGGAAAACCAATTTAGTTGACATCCAATACCGGTACCTAATTTTCTGGTAAACTAAGTTTTTAATAATTTGGACCTCACAAATATGAAATGCAAGCAATGAAATATTTATCACAGGATAACAATATTTGAATCTTGCAGGAACAAGTTTTCCTTTTGCCTCTACAAAGATTCAAATGATTTCCCAAATCCAACAAACACTCAAACAAAAATGCCCTCATAATTCTGCATTCTTAGTTTCAACTAAAGTAATGCAAAGTTAAGTTGTGGGAAAAAATCATCTTAAAATCAGAAAACATAGGAGTGGAACAAAATATCACAACCTGATAATGAGTCTCACAGATATTTCACTGGTACCGGTATACATTGAATTCTAATTCTATTAATCTGATTTGGGTAGAGAAGTATGTTATCCGTTGTAAGCTATTTGTAATGGTTTATACAAAATTTATTAGTTAATTGCTTTTTTAAATTTCTACTTGTTAACTTATTTGTGTGTTCAAAGCAAAAAAGGTAAAACAGGTATCCATTGGGTTTAGGAGTTAATCATAAAAGGAATGAACATTACAAATGTAAAAAAAAATTAACTAGCTAATTATTTTGGCATATTGCTTCACTATAAACTTAATTAAGATATGGTAAAAAAAAAGGTAACATTGAAATATTAATAAACAATATAACAATTTAAAAAACACTTTTAAAGTATTGGAAAACTAATTTATTTGTACATATTACCTATAAGTTTAATAAATAGAAAACCTTGAATTGTTAAGAGAGAATGAGATACAAAACTTACACTAAAAAATATCAGATTGGGTTAGGAAAAAAAACCTATCAGATTTATTTGAAAACTCTTGTATAGAATTTTTTAAAAACAAAAGCGGTTGCAGTGGAAATTATTATAAGGAATTACAAATGAGTTATCACAGCATTATGACTTAAGGAGCTAACATGGTACTTCACTATCCAATTGCATTTCTTTTACACTACAAGGGTCCCTTTTTGTATGGACTCCTTGCTGCTGGCTGGCAGCCTGTGGTGTTGCAGAAGAATTATTCATTTCAGTGTTTTGGTTTGGACCAACAGTCCCCTGTGATGTTTCGCCATAATTGGCCTCAGAGGCCACTGCTTTAAGTTCTAGTAAATCAATTGCAGCTTCAATATATCGTACTGCTTGTCTTCTAGCTTGTCGTACATTTTCCAAATCTCCAGCCTCTACAGAGTCCAACTTCAAGAGATTTCTAGTCAGCATCTCTTCTATGAAGCGATACTGTTTATCCTTTTTGATGCCCTGAAATGAATTCACTTCACCTTCTAAAGACTTTACGGCATTCATGACACTATTTATGATCTCAAAAGCCTTTTCTTCTTGACTCTTAGGAGGCTGTAAGGCTTCTACCTCACATGGTTGTGGGGCAGAATCTTGAGATTCTTCTTGTTGTGTTGAAGGGCGTGGATCTGACTCATAATCTGGTTTAGGCTCTTGAGAGCGTTGTTGTTGAAACTGTGGCACTTGCGCTGAAGTTGGAATAGCCTGTGAAAAATCTGGATGAGGGCTAGCGCTACGAGGACTCTGTGTCCCTGACATTGGGTGTGGTCCAGCCCTAGAAGGACTAGGTCCTCGGTTATTTTCACGAATAATGGGGATGTTAACTGTTGCACGCTGATTTCCAGGATGTGGTGATTGAGATGAATAATCAGAACCTGTAGGATAAGGATACTGCATAAAAGGTGCTTGCTGCTGTTGTGGCTGCTGCTGGCGCAATGGCGGATTGGCAGGGCTTTGTCCTACATGTTGAATAGGAATCTCCCAAACATCTCCTCGCTTTCTTGGTACAGCAGATGAGGTCTGTGGGGACTGACTAGGATGTGGATAACTCAAATTATGATTTCCAGTGTGTTGAGTTGGCTCCTGAAAAGGCTGTCGTTGTGGTTCAAGTCCTCCTTGATAATGTACAGGAATTTCCACAGTTTTACCCTCTGACCCAAATCTGTAGCTTGGTAAAGGATATGTATAATGGCCCTGAAATTTATTTAAAAAAAAAAAAGGTTAGGATTTTGCAAATTTTATATCACATAAGCTTTTAATAACCACACCTTTAGTAAAAAAAATATATGACAATCTCCATTATTAGTACCGGTATTATAAACAACATTCAGGTTCAAGTCCTCCTTGATAATGTACAGGAATTTCCACAGTTTTACCCTCTGACCCAAATCTGTAGCTTGGTAAAGGATATGTATAATGGCCCTGAAATTTATTTAAAAAAAAAAAAAGGTTAGGATTTTGCAAATTTTATATCACATAAGCTTTTAATAACCACACCTTTAGTAAAAAAAATATATGACAATCTCCATTATTAGTACCGGTATTATAAACAACATTCCAATTACTCCAATCAACAGATGGGAATCAAACAAACCAGTGTAGGCCTTTAAGACTAATAACTAGGCACAGGGATGTAACATTGTATACTTTTGATAGTAACAATAAGTATTGTAAGATGAAATGATAAGCCTACCTATCCTAACAATACCGGTACTTAGTAGATTTCACACACTTAACTCAAATAATAAGCTTATACTGACTTATGCTATCCTGAACTCTGATTTCACACACTAAACTGAAATAAGCTTACTGAATTCTGCTATCCTGAACGCTGGCACACCATGACAACTCTATCAATCGCATAAAAATAGTATTGAGTACTGGTAGGCCACATACAAATTCAAAGTGCTGCTTAATGCTATACTCAATACTCATACTATGGCCCATTAAAAAATGTAAATAAAAATACTTTAAACTGTAAGTTTTAGTTGTAAGCTAATCAAATTTAACTCTCACGCCTATCTTCATCTTAAATTTTAACCAAGTGAACAAAGACTAGACGCCGGTGTAAATGTTTTGAAAAATCCTGCCTCCCTACTCTTACAGCAATTTAAAGAACTGGATTTAATTTAGAACATGACGAGAGAGCTAGAACGAGTATTAACAATTAATTTTAAAATAAGACTATACAGTATACAATATTAAACTTACCATCATCTGACGTGGATCTTGCCAAGTGGTATTCTTAGTGTTGTGGTCAATGAAGTAAGGCCACCCAGAATTACTATCGAATTTCATTTCCCAGCCGGCAGGTAAAGGGTCGTTTCTTTGATTCGTATGTGTGTAAGGCATCGAATGAAACTGACGATCCGCCATTGTCGCAGTCTTTTATGGCGAAGTTCTCTTCTCGAAACATCGGACCCTGAAACTTCCGGAAAGATGTCGATCACCGACGAGTCTTTTCGTGAACTTTCGGACTAAGGGAAAATACTCGTCTTGGTAATAATATTTTTTTCTCTTCTTTCTATTGAGTAGGATAAAATATTCTGAATTACATTACATTAAAGGAAAAAAAAAAAACGACATTGACATTCTTACAATTATTTAAATTATAATTCGTGTAATTAGCCCATTATGACTATTTCACCTATACTATTTGTTTGAATTATTTTATTTGTATTAAATTACGTGTATAACTTATATATATTTTATTATATTTAGACAAATAATATTTGAACTGTAAATACTAGTAAGTAATACAAGTGAGAGACCTATGCCTATGAAATGATGTAAACTAAAAACAATTCATTTAAATATAATTTAATATAACTTATAAGTGTAAGTAATAGGTAACAGACCGAAATTGAATTTGATAATTGTATATTTAAGTGCAAGTATATTAATATTAATTATTACAATGCAGGAAACAATTACCGGTATTTTAAATATTACATTAAGGGAACAATGCAATAAATTTAAAGTTTAGAATAGAAACTTGAATTTGAATTGCTCACTAAACCATTCACTTGCTTCATTAATCACAACACTTATTAAGCCTACTGAATTACCAAAAGACATAAACAAAATATTTATGTTAGGTCTCTGGAAGTTATTTATATATGAAACTAAATATTGTTACTTATGTTATACTTCATCAAGTCTCCACTTTTGGTTTCAGGCTGCTGCAATCTATTTTCATATTATAAATATGATGTCATTGTTCAAAATTTATTTTCCTTTAATCCCTTTTCCATACCCAGTATAAATTTTTAAAATTCAATTTGTTATCTTAACCAACTTTACCATGCCAATTGGCAGTGCAAATTTTAGTTAGGCCTATGAAAGATCCTGACAGGTAAGGTGAGGTGAACCCTAAAAAATTGTGGAGAGCCATTGCTTTCTAAAACTGATTAACATCAACATATCATGATGAATTGTCATTTAAGATGATTTTCTAAGTAATTTACCAGTATCAAAATTTAAGAGAATAAGCTCAGCTTCAAAGGCATGATAATTTTATTTACACAGTTGCAATTTATTGTTAGCTTATTTGCAAAGCTGTTTTCTTCTATATAGTTAAGACGACATTAAAAAAAAAAACACCTAGAAAATAAAGCTATATTCCATCATGCAAAATGAAATAGTTTGTTGTCATTATTCACACACTGATTTTGTATCTATTAATTTGGTGCATATTCTCAGTGTACACCATTCTATAAAGAGCCAACAAAATCAAACGACCCAAAGATCGCCACAAATATTATTTCAGTAGAATGAGATGATTATCTCAGCCATCTACGGTATGTTAAATCATGCTTTGGCTTAAAACAAGAGTTCAACAAGAAGATTGCAACCTAAGACAAAAACAACACAAACTACACTGGAACCAACATACTTGAGACAAGAGGGTTAAAAAATACTAAAGCAAAGAAGGCAAAACTACATCACATGAAGTTGATTTTTGCATGCTATCCATTCAAAAGGTCGACAAATGTTGAGAAACTTTGCTCTAATGCATGGGAAAAAAAAACAAACAAGGCTCAAACACAAACAAGAATGTTTTTGGTGGTGTTTTTTTTTTACCCCTAAGGTTATAAAGAGAAACAGGCAGTTTATTTAACAGAAAAAATAAAACAATTGTAATTAGTTAAATTAGTGGCACAAGCAAATAATTTTTTTAAAAAATAATCTAAACACACTTTACAGCATTTATCTGACTTATTTGGTAACAAATACAATATTCAAAATCCATTCACATTTCTGTTTATGGAAAGGTACTTTACTTTTATTTCTTTCATTCACAAAAAAAAAAAAATACAGACACAAGTTCAAACGAAATAGCCAATATAAGTGGAATTAGAAACAAAATATTCATTATGATATTTATTTTAATAATATTCATTGACAGTGTGGAAAAAAAGGTAAATGGAAAGAAAATGATTGCATCACTTCCTGCTTTCAAGAGATGAATTGGATTTAATGTTCTATCTAATAAAAAAAAAACAAAAAAAAAACATCTATCTAATAAAAAAAAAACAATCTCTTTCAACATTAAGTTTATTTCAATGTTCAAAAAATAATATTTCAGATTTTATGTGATGACTGTATTAACAAAAGAAACTATCTCACAACAAAGTCTGTTTTAAAAACAAACAATAATCTGAGATGCCTGTGACTCTTCTGGTCTGCCTTTTAAAACATTTTTATGTCCAAAAAAAAAATCAATCAATCCCTCCAACACACACAAATTTTTTTTTTTTGCCACAAAAATGGACATTAAATATTAAAAAATAAAATGTAAAAAAAAACTAGTCAACACTTTCTCTGTTCATAAAGTTTGAAACTCAATTCAATGCTACACACATTTGTCAAAAACAAATCTTTAAAAACAATCCTTCAACAATCACATTCTGTAAAGGTTAAGGAGTTCAATACTGGACAGGTGGTCAGGTCTCAGAGTGGTCAGAAGGGCACAATATTTGCCTTGGTGTGGATAGTCTTGACACTTAGTTTAGGTACAAGATCACCATAAGTCATCAATAAAATGCATCATTTCAATTTTCTATGTACATCTAGGTAACTTCTTATTTCCACATTCTCCTTTCCAATAATGAACCTTGATTTTGTTTACTTCCTGGTTATATTTTATTTTTTGGCCAATTTCTGTTAGTGTTAAACTAATTTTTCTCCTTGTTACTTTTTTATTTTTGAATTAGGCTTTCTGCTGGTACACCTGTCAAGTTATTCTGTTCTACATTTGAAGCTTTCTCCATATCTTGCTCTTAATATTTCCTTTTCACACTATCTCCTCAACATTATCCTTAGTATTTAGTATAGAAATGAATAATTTTTTTTACCAATCGGCAATTTCTTTATCCAAAAGAAAAAAAAATTCAGTTTAAAATTAGTTACACACTAGAAAAAATTCAATTGCTGAACCAAAGTAATCAGAAAATCAATTGATGAGATTAGACAAGCAGCATGATTTGTATTACTACTGTGCTCATGAATCAAAACTATATGCTTGAAGATATGGCTAGAATAAACACAATGATACATGGTACCACAAAAATTACATCTCTGCTCACAAATTTACCTAATGTAGTTAGGTGAAGTCATTTTAGTATGGCATTCCAGCCGGCCACAAACACCAAAAAAAAATAATAATCTCAGACAGGGACATTTTTGGGTTAAAAAAAAAAGGAGTTCCATTGTGGCTTACACATATTCATTCAAACCTGAGACATTGCAAGTACTATGTCAAAATACAGTAGCTCACAGCTTTGAACAACATATATGTTGGGGGATTCTCTTTTCATTAAGTTGGGCGTGAAAATTTAATTGTTAAAAAAATTATTTTGTGTATTTTAATTAATGTTTTATTTTTAAAATTGAATATAAATATTTCATTGAATATCAAAATAAATATTTTTCAAAATTCAGTTCCATTTCAAATAAATCAGCTAGTAACTAAATCTTTCATAGTTCCAGACACGTCAAATCAAATAAGAACAACATCCAATTTCTCGATAGATTAATCGAACTATGAAATGTCATTTGTGAATGATTGTTATTTAATTTTTTTAAAACTCGGACAAAATGTAGAAAATGCACATCAACTGATGCTTCAACAACTTTGAACAAGTTTTAAACCCAGACCAAACCAGACTATCATTCAAAATGCTTGCCACACATTATTCTTAAAACAACTATTTCATTAATTTTCCTTAATCTTAAGTTTTATTAGAAAATAAAAAAAGTTTTGCAAACTTAGTCTGTATATAAATAATACATCCATCAAAGGTGAGGGAGGGGTTGGAGGAAATTATTATAGCATAAGCACACAATGAAAGATGAAGTTAAATTTTTAAACAGTGCCTAGTTGTCATCCATAAAGAAAGAGAGGAATTTCTGGGTCATATATATATAAATATATATATATTTAGATAGATGAATAGAAATGAACAATAAATGTCCATGTTGTTTTCATTTCATTCTTTAACACAAAAAACAAAACAAAAATAATTAACAGCATTAAAGGAATTAGGATTAACTATACCAAGACATATCCTCAAATGCACACATTGCCATCTTTATAATAATGCCTTATTATATTGAAAACATATTTTAACTAGTGTCCATGGCCATTATTTCCTGTCCAGTGGACATGGCATCTTTCTGGATGGTCTCATACATTGTGGCCAGCTCTGGGGTGGCCTTGATGTGACTCATAAAGTCATTCATCTGGGGGCTCTTGTCTGAACAATCAAAACAGAACTTTTAAAATAGACACCAAATGGGTTTACAATACATGGAAATGTTATAATTTTTTTTTTTTTTAAAGTTACACTTTATCTAACAGCTTTACTTATTGGTGTCATTATTTTCATTAGCAGAAAATTAAGGTAGAGCTATTAAAAACATATAAAAATGAGGCAGATCTTGATAAAGAAACAAATTAAAAAATAATTAATTGTGCCTCTCAACTTTAAAATAATGATTGATTTATCTGATCCTGCCAAGTAACTTTATTTTACTTGTTTATATTTTTGGCTTCACTGCTGCTGGTTAATTAATTAATTCTTTGGGTTAAAATCTTCACTTTGCCTTGTTAACACAATGTTTAAATGTTTAACTATTCCTTTTTTGCAATACAGCAGTCCACTTCCACAATTTTTTAATATAAAAACAAAATATATATAACAAATAAATGTTTCACAAACCTGCATCAGGAATATTAAGCAAGGCCACCACAGCTCTTAGGGCAGACCTCTTCAGCTCTTCTTGTTTTTCATACTCTTGTTTGACTGAATGAGCCTTAACTTTGGTGGTGCAGGTAGCCCTGATTGGCTCAACAAGCCGATCTAAGCCTAGGTTGAAAAGATAAAATATACCCAACTAATTACCAAGATTTACTCCTGCAGTATAATTCTTAAAGTTTGTTGGATATTTTAAAAAATCTGACAAATATTTTGATTGTATTTTAACTGATTTGTGTAATGCAAAAACTATTAGGCAGTTTATTATATGAACATGATTGGAGTGTTCAGTCAATGAGACTTACGTTGAAGCACAGCTGATGGACAGAGATGGGAAAGTCTGACAAGCATTAAGTAGGTTAACATCTTGATGTCATAATGGTCTTTAAGTCCATCTTCAACATGATTAAGGAACTCAAATATGTCAAGACGGTCAAGACATGAATCGAGGAGTGTGTACATACATTCAAAGGCAGCCTGGTAATGGAGAATGGAATAGTCACTGAGGTTCATTATTCAGTTTTTTGTCAATACTGAAGAACTCACTGTGTTAACTTTTATTTTTGTGCTCTTTTCAATTTATTTAAATAAATAATAATAATTTATTAAAAAACTTTTACTCCATAATTACTTATTTACTGAAATAAATTTTATAAGAAAAGTTGTTATAATTTAAAATAATTCTAAATGAGACCCAACATATTTTAAATCATTTACTATAATCAAAATCATTATATTCTACAACTACCCCAATTTGTTAAAAAATATTAAAACATTTTAAAAAAAAGATATTCATTTTCTTTGGGAGTAGAGGGTTAAAAAAAAGCCCATTGCTAAGTGTAGGCCAACTTACCTTTCTGATGTCCAAGCCATCATCTAGTGTGTGCTTGAAAGGCCCCATCTCAACCTCACGGATCAGTTCTTTCTGTGAGAATTCATTCATTTAACAAAATCACAAATGAATCTAAGCAACAACTCATATAGTGTTAAACTGAAAAATTCATTTTTCATCTGATTAGTATTAATTTGTATATCATTTCTACAATAAATTAGGCTTCAAATTTTTACAGATTTGTCTTAAATATTCAGATTACTTAACGGTACAGGTGAGATAATATTGAGTATTGCTCAGTGGGAAAGTTATCACCTATCCTAGAAGAACACCATCACTTGATTAGAAATTCATCCTATATTCAGGATGGAACAAACTATTTTTGGTCTATGCTAATTTATGCTAATCACTTATATTCTATATATATATCCTAATCACTTATATTCAATATATCATAATCACTTATATTCTATATATCCTACTCATTTATATTCTTTATTACTGTGCACAGTAGCTTTCACAACAAAAAATATCAACCCAGTAACTCTTTTAAAAAATTTTTTGCGTCGTATTAGTTTAAACATAAAATCGTGGGTTTCCTATGTTAAAAATTATTATTTAGCAAGGAGTGAACTATTGTGGAAATAAAATTGATGGTTAATCAGCAATGAAACTTCATAATTTTATCGTGATGTCAAACCGAATTTTTTTTTTATCAATGCCAGCAATTTTTATGGGTGCCCTATATTTTATAAAAACCTACATAGGTTAAAAATTTATAGTATATACTCAAATTAAATTTCATTCCTCATAGTTTTTTCAGTCTGGGATCTAGCAAAACAATTTTTACTTCAGCTTAAAGTTGTGAACATTTGTTTTTTGTTAAATACTGTGGAGAAAAAAAATAATTGTTTGTGCAGTAAAAGTACACATGCCTTCATTTGATCCTTTAAATTTTTTTTATTTAACATTATAATTGTTAAGTCACTCACTCTGACTTTAGTTTCGTTGTACAAGTGCGGTAGAACTGTCTCGAGCAAATCTCTTATTAGCGATGGCTTATTGTGTGCAGCTGAGTTGAATGTCACCAGTGCGACCCGACGCACTGTTAAATCTTCATCTTGTAGTGTGCGCAAAAAATCTCCAATACACATTTTTAGTAAGGGATCAATAGGTTGAGGCTGTAAATTGTTTATTGAAAGTTTTCATGAAACAGCTTAAAAATATGTTCTAAACTTGACAAAAAAAATAAATTATTTTTTTTTTACTGTAGCCAGAAATGTTTATCATATATACATAGAGAAAAATGCAATAAAAATTCTAATATTAATTGAAGAAGTGTTAAATTTAATATGCATTTATTAATCATCTGGTGTTATTTTAATGTTCTAAGTACAAATTTTTAGACTTTTGCTGACATGAAGAGGCAATTTAAAAAGAATAAACTTAATCAAATTTTAAAAACTAATTTACAGTACAGATACAATTTATCAATGAAGAACAATTACAATTTAAATTTAAAAAAAAAAAGAAATCTATGTTCTTATGTTCAATTTTAAACAAGTAATTGAGGACATGGTTATGATTCATGAACATCTTACGTTCTAAACCCTAACCTGATTTTTATGCTTAAAACACTATGCCACAACTCATTAGATGTGTTTGAATAAACTTAATACCGGTATGTCAAACCTACGTTGGTGAGAATTAGTAATTCAGTAAGTTGATGCTTACCTGGTCCGATATAGTAAACTTAATAGCTGTGACGACTGTGCTGCGAGCAAGTGGTGAGGCATCGTTGAGATGCTGTTGTAAGCTACCAATCAGGTTGTTTGGGTCAACCAGAGTCAGCTTTCCCATACACTCAGAAACTACATTACGAGTTCCCTCCTCTGGACATTCACAGTTATGGAACAGCATTGTCCTGAAAGAAGTAGTTTTTTAAAATTTCATCACAAACTATTTCTAACCTGCCGTCAAGAGAAATTATTCAGTGACAACTCCTTATACATTTTTAAAAAATAGCTAAAATCTGCAGTCAAAAGTATGTTACTTCCTAATAATTGAAAAAAAATTCTTTAAAAGATGCTTATTTTTTTTGTTCATTGTTAAAAATAATTAAAATTGAAGCAAGTTATTTATATAATTTTCAGATTAAATATATGGGTATGGAGTAAGCCAAGCAGGTAGGATGGAGGCCATGGGCAGAGATATTAATAACAACATCAACACCCATTATCAATTTTTATGTTAAAAAATTTTGAAGGCATTAGCTCAGTCTAAGGTATTTGAGTCACAAACTACTGTGTACTTGCTTCTATTACCACCACACAGGCATGAGAAGAGATGTTTGGAATGACCATTATTTGTTTTGATGAATCATTAAATAATGAAATGAAATAGACTTACCAGATTGTCTTGACATAGGACTTCAATATTTCCAACCCAGTCTGTGAACTGGACTCACAATTGATAATCTATGAAATGAAAAAAAATAAGGTAATAGTTTATCTATTTATCTGATTACTTCATGACTTAAGAACAAGAGACTGGTACTAACATTGATTGCAATCTTGCTGCCTGCACACCACCAAGTTTTAGTATATCCTAAAGACCACAGAGGGATTTATGTTGCCTAATGAAATAAAAAAAATCAACCCTGAATAAGAACATGTGTTGATGTGTATCTGTCTTCGACCCATTAAAATATCTTAACGTTGTATCTTCTTTACTTGGCTTACCAAGTAACATGGTACTTTTAATATGATTTCTGACATGTTGAAGCAACAGTAACTTCTAAAGAGCTTAAATGCAAGCCGATGACAAGCTTTATACAAAATAAGACATGTTTATCATTTAAAATATAAACATCGTGCAAGATATATTTACGCCAACTCATATTTATTTACCATACAATGAATAATGTTTAAACGTTGAGTTTAATTTACCTCTTTCAGGGAGTGTAACAACAAATACTGTCTCTTTGGCTGGTTTTCAATCTCTTGTAAAACAAAGGGTAAGAACTTTGGTAGGTTTCCAACACTGACATTACCTGGTTGGAAAATTTAATTTAAAGAAAATGAAACCAAAATGTAACAAAATATATTGGTCTGATGTTATGTGACCACAAGCTTTAAACCTTATGAACCTGTAATCCCACTTAATGGTCACGTCCATGAACTTTAACATTTTGTTATGTTTTAGTCTTGATTCTTCAGTGAACGGATGTGGCAAGAATTGCTAATCTAAAGAACTAAAACCAGAGCATGTTGATGATAATGTGAATTATACAAAAGATTATGATCATATTTTGAATTATGCTTGCTTGTTTGGCATGGCTATTTTAGGTTGAGGGAATCAAGGTTTAAAGGAACTTTGAAGGGTATGTACAGCTATCCTTGATTAAAAACAATTTTTTTTTGTTACTGAATTTTGAAAATCAAACACTGCTGTAGAAGTAGAATCTATTGATGCAGAAAGTGATATTGATGTTCCTTTGGATGAAAATGAGTAAATTAAAATGAAAAGATTGTGTTGGGGGCTAATGCTAACATTTTGGGTCCTGCGAAAGGGGGATGGGGGCACTGGCTATGGGCATGCCAAAATGGTATTTGGATAGGTCATTTATACTAATTTATAGTCAATTAAACAATAAAATGCCATCTACAAAGACAATGGGCGCCAAAATTCAAGTTTTTACAGGGCGGCACATTTTTCTATCAAGGGTGAAAACTAAAAATAAATGACAGGTAGGTTTCCTAATAGATAAATCAAAGATTACCTAGAGCATAAGAAGCTGCTGACTTGACTTCCTCATTGGGTGAGGAGAAACATTCTAAGATCACAATTTGGATGTCCCCATGAGGACTCAGGTCACTGGGGACAAAATAAACATGTCAAACCCCTTCATAAGGTCATTGAAACATTCGGTTATGATCTGTTACCTAGAGTGATGTAAAACCATTTGCCTGAGACAAGCTTTATCAGTATATTGCTAACAGTCTTGTAAATCTCAGTTATCATCATGTATTATGGTGATTTTGTAGTTAAGCAAATTTTAATAGTTTTTTTAATAAATTTTTGTGTGCCTTGTACAGTATGTTTGATTGTTGTGGTTTTGATACATGATCTTAAGAACATAACAGAGGATGTAATAAAAACAAATGTTGAATTTTTAAAAAATACAATGGACGAGACACATTTTATAAAGGTACCTAAATAAAAAGAATTACAATAATTATTTTTTGTAATGTAATTATCTAATCTCAAAATATGCACATCTTAAGAAATAATCTATTCATTACAACAGGTATATTAACCAGCCTCCAATCCTAATTAATAAATTAAGCGCACAATCATGCTGGATGGGTAAACTTAAGCTATTCTTTTCTCTATGCTAACTCCAAAGCTGGTTGCCTACTAAACAACAACAACCCACTCTGAAAAAAAATTAAAAAAACCCAACTAAATAATGTTTATGCTCATATCACTGTACAAGTGGCACTCACATATTTTTTCCAATTTCTCCCAGAGCCAGCAAAGAGAAAAGAACAATGTGCTCAGTAGACTTTGGATTCTTGATGTCACTAACAAACTGGGAGACCACGTTGGAAGCTTCTAGTGGGCTCATCTCTGTGAGTGCAGCAACACAGCGAGCGATTGAATGGTAGGCCTGCGGACAAAATAAACAGAAAAAATAAGCAGGAATCACAAATTCAAAAACTAAATGAAGTAATCCTAATCATTCAAATTTTTGGCGCAAAATATCAGGTGACTCCGTGGTGAACTGTAGTATTGTCTGTCCCATACGGTAGAGGAAGAAGGTTCAATTTTGTCTGTGGTTGTTCTCTGCTATAGGCAAACAGCCTGGTGGAATCAGCCCAGTAAGACAGCTATTGGTAAGGAGTAGGTAAGCCCTGAGTAAAAAAAAAATAATAATACAAAAAATAATTTTTTTAAAAACCCACCAAAGTCTAAGAATAGCAGCCAAATGAGCACAGGATTAACAATAGGGTTAACAGCAGCCAAATGAGCACCAGATTAAGGAAAGGGTTCACAGCAGCCAAATGAGCACCAGATTAAGGAAAGGGTTCACAGCAGCCAAATAAGCACCAGATTAACGATAGGGTTCACAGCAGCCAAATTAGCACCTGATTAACAATAGGGTTTCTTAGTTATTAAAAAATTGATTTATTTCATTTTATTGCCAAGTTAGCCTTTATTAGTGTTACCCTAAAAAAAAAAGATAATAGTTTTGAAAATGAAAGTCTGTATTTTTTTTAAAAATATGTATAGATAAGAAATTGAATGGAAGAGAGAATTAACATTTTTAAAGGATGAAAAAAATAATCTATAGCTTTAAGCAGTATTGCGGATTAACACCCCCCCCCCCCCTTTTGTGTAATTAAAATTGAATGGAAGAGAGAATTAACATTTTTAAAGGATGAAAAAAATAATCTATAGCTTTAAGCAGTATTGCGGATTAACACCCCCCCCCCCCTTTTGTGTAATTTGATAAAACCTATAAAATAAATAAACTTAAGTACATTTAACCCTTCATGTTAATAGTCTACTATTCGGATTGATTCCCACCCTCCTGTGACCGATAAACAATGCTGCTGGGTGCCGTCCATGGTGTGACATGTAAATAGTTCTGGGGTTGGCGGGGTGAATATATATTTTTTTGTTTTTATACAGCTCTTTTTTAATTAAATAAATGTATGTAATTTTTTAATGTCATGATTGTGTTTGCTAATATTTTTACGTGCAGCCCGGGGAGCCAAGCCCAAAGCCAAGCGCTATATAAGACCACTGTAATAATAATAATAATAATAATAATAAGCTAATGGCCTTGATAACAAAAATAAGTAAAATTACAAACAATTCTTTGTTAGTTATGGAAGGCAGTTTAAAAGATAAAAAATAATTTATTTTTTAACTATGGAGCATTGATCGTAATAAGAGGAGAGACTGAAATCAGGTTAGGTAAAAAGAAATGAGCGAAAATAAGTATGGGAAAACATGAAAAAAAAGGACACTACAAAACAACAACATGTCGAAGAGAAGCTTTCTTCAGCAAACCAACAACAGTAAAAACAATATAAAATAAAAATAAACACTTGGCTGCATTGTAGCATCCAAGAGGCCATTGATCATCTAATGGAGCATTGAGAAGTAATAAATTACTTAACATAAACAATAAAAATGTATTAAGGACTTAGACATAATTTTTAAGCTGTAGGGGTAGACTTTACCTGTCTATGGATAGGTCCACTTGTCAGTCTTGTGTCATACACAGGCAATATCAGCATCTGCAGGTGGATGAGAAAAATTGGGTTACTACCATAACCTCACACTTTGACAATGTCATTTTTTCCCTTTGAGTCTTCGAAGCTTATTTAAATAAAATTATTAAAAAAAACACAATAAAACTTTTCTCACAGCTTTCATCAAGACATTTTAACTGGAACATACACTAAATTATATCCCACTTATGTGAATGTGAGGCTTCAATCCTGAACAAAATGTTACAACTCTGACATTAGAAGTTGGTTATACCAGAATGTTTTTGTGTGTGTGTTATGGATATAAATGAATATATTTTGTAAATTTTCTATTCTAAAGCTTCCACTTAAATTGAAGACGTTAGTACTTGAGTCCAGATAAGAATATCTCAGACTTCGACTAAAATTCCTTTAAAAAATAGGGGAGCATTTCTTTAATAAGATAGGGTCAATGTAGCCTCTATAACATCCTAAAAAAATAATAATTGGGTATTATAATGGCTTAGGGATGTTACCTGCAAAAGATCCCTGAAACCAAGTTTAGGTAGGTTCAGTGCGATTAGAGCGCGGAAAAACTCTAGCACAGCATTAAGGGCCCCTCCCTGAAGAAGTGGTGACTGGACAAGGATTAAAATCTGAGGCAGAATCTCAGTCTGAATGTTGGAGATGGACTGCTTATGACTTCTGGAGATTGTGGTCAGCAAGTTCAAGGTCAGCTGGAAATTACAACAAAACAACAGGTGAAGAGATTTAAACATTCTGACAACTGTGCACATGAAGATTTATGTCTGCATCTTTATTAAGTTTTTGTCTCTTAAAATGTAAATTAAAATGTATTTTTAACCCTTTACACAGATGATCGCGATAAACAAAAACCAATATGGCGGGGATATATTAATATGTGCTTGAAATTTCTTTATGTACATGATGTGCGTTAATAAAGGCAGGTACTTCAGTAAAACAAAATAATAATTTTAAAAATATTACAGTTATTTAGAGCAAATTTCAAATTTAAAAAAAAAATGAAACCAGAATCAACTTTTAACTTTAGTACTTAATGAGCTACGAATTTTTTAAGTGCGAGTTCGTTTGGTATTTTCTACTATGGACGAAACCTCCACATTTTGTGACCTTATTCTGCTGATCGTGTCTTGCCAGTAACTATATAGCTTATATAAGGCAACGCATCCCCTTATTTCTAAAATAGTATTTAGGGACTAGTTATTTTGAACTTTCAATTTTGGCACATGACTATTTCATTAAAGCTTTCCCTGACCAATGGTTTAATAGCTTTTTCACACGGCAAACTCTTATGAATGAAACTCTGACATAGTACCACAGCACAGCCATTATGCAAAGTGACCGTGAATGGCTGCCCATGACAACGTTTTGCACACTGCAAATTATGATTATTTATAGTATGGACTCTACTGGGCTTTTAAACCTCGAATTAAAACATACTTATTTAAATTACTTCTAGGTTCATTCTAAAACACTAGTCCTGTATTTTGAAAAATAAAAATAATTATTTTTAATTATGAAAAACTTGTTTATTTGTTGTTTGCTATTTCTTGTTGTGGAGTGCAAAAGCCGGCGATTGGTCATGGGGATCGAGATAACCAAGGTTAAGTGGCAAATTTGGTTGCCTTTTGAGCTCGAGATATCAGGGTTTGGCGACATAAAAGGATCAAAATAACCCAGGCGAAAATGCTAAGACAAAGAGAAAATTTGGCGGTTCCACTTAAAAATGTCAACATAACAGGGTTGGCGAGTTAACCGAGGTTGAGATAAGTGGGTTCGACTGTATTTTGCAAACAGATTTGCAGCCAATCCTAAATTTTTTTCAGTCTCCTTTCAATTCTTTTTCCATTGATATCAAAGTGAGGGTTATTGCCATCTCTCTTACTTTTACTTTTTATAAGTATTTCTTTATCATGCCTCAATGACACGAACAATAGATATAGCAACAAAACTAAAACTCTAGCCTCAGTTATTTCAATTAATATGAATAACTAAGTTCCTTCCCAAAATCTATTTCAAGGATATGATTATGTTGTAGAAACATTATTTTAATATGTTTCTTACTATTTCAGGAGCATTACTTATATTATTACAAATTAAAATAAAAAAATAAAAAATAGATTGTTAGACCTTCAGATATGAAGCCTAATGGTACATAAAATAAGATAAGATTCTTTTATTGATCCAAACAAATGGAAATGTTTTTAGATTGCATTGTACATTATCAGCACATAAAAAAAACAATTTGAACACAAGACATTTATAATAAATTATTTCACTAAAAAAAACCCAGCTATTTAGTGAATTCTCTTAGCCTTATAGTTCTTATTAAGATTTGTGACTTCAGGGGGAGCACGCTAGTAAATTCGTACAGATTGGGGAACAAAATAATTTTTATATCTTTCAGTCCTTGCCCTGACGGAAAGAATTCATCCCGAAAGGGCCAATCCTAAGTATCTGTGGTGAAGAGGGTGGGATGTATCATCCAAAATGTGCTTTAGATTGGTGCATCATAAAGATCGACTCTGGTTAATTTGCATATATAATACTTTTGTAACGAAAAGATAAGAGAGTTACTGTTCACGATTAAATGAATAAAACTCACTGCTGCTACTTACTTGGTGATTTCAATTAAATTAACCCATGCAAAAATACACCACAAAGCCCCCATGAACTGATCTATTGAATAACATATGAGTCCATCTGAGCCCATACAAACACCCCACTCATACATTAAGAAAGAAATCTGAAGCAACAACTTCTGGGGAAAATGCCCAAAGCCATAAAATTGTACCTGTGAAATGTGCAGATCATTCTCATTGATAAGTGGCGGCATCTCCTTCATGACGTCAGACAGCATGTTGGAAGTGACAGCACCACCTAATCAGATAAATTAAGGCAGACCTGGTTACACTAGAACTCCCTAAATAGTACAGCACAGACTCAAAATAGTACATAACCATATCAAAAATCGTAAAATACCTTATTTTAAAAGTAAATAAAACAACACACAGTACATAGCACATCAAATGAAGGTCCCTTCTCAAAGTAGATGACTGACGTTTATATAATTATGTACAGTGCACTGTTTAAACCAAAAAGGTGCTCATCATTAGCCACTTTGATATATGAAGATGTGGTGGGTGTGGAAATTGAGGATGTCCGCTTAATACACCTGACCAAAAGTGGGGGTTGGGAGGAGGCTGAGCCTCTTCCCAGAATTTTTTGTATAAATTTAAAATGCAGGGATGCACTTGTGTATACCTGAATCTAGTTTAGCATCATTCTAAACGTAATCATAATGCTTGTAGAAAATTAGGTTACCCTTACCTAGCTGTCTTTACATAAATACTTTTTAGTATTATTTATTTATTTTTAAATCGTAACAAACCACCAGAATATATTTTTTACCCCGGTCTCATAAAATCATAGTTATGACAAGTCTCAGCATACAATCGTAAAGGACATCTCAAAAGCATACATTGTATGCAAGAATCGTAAGAGTAAACAGGTCTGATGCAGTCATCAATTATTATCTGATTAAGAACAAGGTCGGTAAGTTTGGTTTTGTACACCAGACCAAACACACTAGTAGTAATGATGCATAATTAAAAATCATTAGACAGATAGAAATCATAATAGTAGGAATCAAACCATTACAACATAACTTGAATATTTTTTTTTTTTATGAGGTAATTTATTTTATTTCCTTTTTGTTCCTTGTTATTTTCACCACCCTCATTGCTATTACAAGTTAAATCTTTTTCATAAAATTAAATTGTTGTTCTAAAAAAATAATAAGTTGTTCTCAAATGTGAAACAGAAAATATATCATAACAGTGATGTTGAATGAAAATCTTAATAATTTTACCAACGGTTATTTTTTAAAATGTTTAGTTTAATGTATGTTTAAGCAAACTTATATTTACTTTACTTTTTTTTTGGGTAGAAGTTAAAAAAAAAAAAAAGGGCTACCTCACTGCATTTATTAAGGGATATATTTCCATTAAAAAAACTGCCTTACCGTAGTTCTTAACCACAACATCCAGGCACTGCAAAGTACTCAGCTTGAGAGCCCTCTGGTTCTTTCTCAGGAAAGATGCCAGGATAGGGAAGCCTTCCTCCTAGAGAAGATAATATTGTGTAAATATATTTCATTTTGAAAATCGGCTGCCTTTTTGTATACCATATTAAGTTTAAGTCGTGTCAAAGGATCAGCATTTTCAAGTAACTTCTACTTACCAAAATAAATCTGATATCAATATTTAAAGGTGATCTGAAGAAGAGAGAAAAACAAATTGGAAAATCATTGTTACATGTAGCATTTACTGAGCTATAAGGGTGAGCACTTACTGGGCAAGTACTGAACTATTAGGGAGAGCACTTACTGGGGTTTGGGGAGTGCATTTTTTGAGTTATTAGGGTAAGTGTAAGCACTTTTTGAGCTATTGGGGAGTGCACTTTTTGGGCTATAACAGTGAGCACTTACTGGGCTACTAGAGAGTGCACTTACTGGGATATTGGGGAGGGCAATTTTTGAGTTATTAGGGTGAGCTATAAGGGTAAGCACTTTTTGAGGTATGAGAATGAGCACTTACTGGGTTTTTAGGAAGTGTACATTTTGAGTTATTAAGGCCAGTCAAGCACTTTTGGAGCTATAACAGTGAGCACTTACTGGGCTATTGGTGAGTGTGCTTTTTGAGTTATTAGTTACTGAGCTATAATGGTAAGCACTTTTTGAGCTTTAACTGTGAGCACTTACTGAGCTATAATGGTAAGCACTTTTTGAGCTGTAACAGTGAGCCCTTACTGAGCTATAAGGGTGAGCACTTTTTGAGCTATAACAATGAACACTTACTGAGCTATAAGGGTGAGCACTTTTTGAGCTATAACAGTGAGCACTTACTGAGCTATTAGGGTGAGCGCTTTGACTGTGGTCAGTCGGGTTATTTCATTCTTCAACCTCTCCAGAAAAATGGGAAGACACTCCTTCAACTCAGCCTGCAGGCAGTCTCCCAAGTTGGCCACTATCTGACCCCTGCAGAAGTAAGTGCTTCAACTTTACATTGGCTCATGGAGATGTGACTTTTATAAAAAAAAACCTTCATTAAAATATTAATTTTGAACACTACTTCTAGTTACAAAAATTAAAATCTGAGCTATCCTTGATAGCATGAAAATCAATGTAATTTGAACTGAGATAGCATAGCTACTATTTAGGAAACTAGGAAACAAATCAGTAAAATGTGTTAAAGTAGTTACAAACAGATTTCTTGTGACCCACGGAAACTCACATGCAAGCTATTGCCCTCTCCTTGACCTCCTGATCAATGTCAGCAGCCTTGAGACGTTTGACGGTGCAGGCATACAGACTCTTCACATATGGCTTGTAATCAAAATTTGATTTTTGTTCTGAAATGATGTGGCATGTCAGATATGTAGAGCTGCCTGTGCAGTGAGGCTTACAAATAAATTAAATAAATTTAACTGGCAATTAGAATGAAATAAATGAGCCTTTGACAGAGCACGCTGAAGCATTCATGGATTGGGGAGGGGGGAAGGGGGTTGTGCTACACCTAATTATCTCAATATTAACAGTTGAAAAAAAATTCAAAAAATTTAAATGAATTAGTATTTCTCTGTGAGTCTTGACAATGAACTTCACATTCATGGATTTCACATTTTCTCATTTTAGTTTAATATATTGACTGACATGAAATATGAACCGAATAAATAAAATTTTGAGTGATCAAACTTTGGGTCATTCATTAACTGTGGCTTGGGAACCACTATGACCACCCACATTAATTTTACATTCTCAATTACTCAATGGACTTTATGAGAATCATATTAATGCACCTACTGGCTGGCTTGAGTTCTTAACCTAAAAGATTGTGGTATAGGGGTCCTTGACCAGCATAGCAGGTGACTATTTCTGATCCTGACTGTACCCTCAGAAGCCAAAGGTGGTAATTTCTATCATACCTAAAGGTCTGAGGACTTTAACTAGCTGCTGTGTGACTAGCAGGGCTTCCGAGGTTATCTTGTAGAAAGGATCTCCTACAGCATTCACAATAGGCTGAGAGTGGATAAAAAATATGTTATTTTAAATTACCTAAAACCTAGAAGCATTCTTTGCAATACAGATCTAGAGTTATTAACAACAACAACAAAAAAAAAAGACTCATGTACCGGTATATTGGAAACTGCATACATTTTCTAACCATATATTTACAATTGCTTCTTCTATGTAATGTAACACAGCCAATAATTTGAAATCTTTTACAATCATGGAGATCAAAAACTTGAAAAAAAAAAAAGCATCTATTCTTTTACACATTTTTTAACTACTAAAAAAACTACCTCTTTTGAGACAGCTTTAAGGGTTTCCGGCAACTTTTCCACTACTGATAACTGTAGATAAAATTAACCTGTTATCTGCCCTAACACTTACTGGGACTAAAGCCTTGATGTGTGGATGAAACACCAGGTGGCTGTGATTGCCTAGCAATGTATTGAGAAAAGACAATGTGTCAATTTTCATGTTGGAACTGGAGTTCTTGTCTCCCAGAGAGTACTGTATCCCTGGCATGAGGCTGGTCAGGTGCTGGTCAAGGGCCCCAGGCAACACGAGGACCAACTCGGTCAGTAGGCTGAAGCAGCCCTGTCTGGTCTTGATGCTTTTCTCTTTAAGTTGACGATGGACTGCCTTGACAATGTCAGATATCTGTGCCTGCAGCATGTTCAGGGGTCTGAATGAGGAGGATGCATATTCATTAATTTCATGAAGACAAACTAACAAAGACAGGAAAATTTGACAATATGTCATAAAAAGGTCCTAGTTACTCAGATTTTAACTTAACTGTTTGATTTTTTTCAAAACAAAAATGAAATTACAGATGGGTTTCTGATTCCATGATTAAAAAACTTAATTTAAAAATTATTTTGTGTTTTTTTAGAGTGTGACAAATACCATGATTCAACTCCCACTAATTGGTATAACATAGATAGGATTCTCCATGTATTAAAATGTTCTAATGCAAAACCTTGGATACCCACCATTTCAGCTGTACAGAGCTGAAAACTATGACAACCTTTCCTTGTTGACCCAAGCACTTGAACTTACCCCTCTTCCTCTTCAATGTTCTCCACACCTGCAACAGTAACTGGCCTAGTTTGTTTCAAAAGAGCTATGTAAGCATGGAATATATCAGACTTGACATTCTCCTCTCGCTCTGAAACAAAAGAATTGCTTGAATAAAATGAAGTGAAACGTGATGTCTCTTTCCTAAGTAACAAAAATGCATTTCTCTTCACTCAAAATATGTTTTAAAAAATAGCAAGTCTATTTTTAAGTAAAAAAAATAATGAATCAAAATATGTGCAGTTTACACTTAGTTTAAGATTACTTTTTTAACATATGGCCAATATTTATCTAATTCTAAGATACCGTACAATTTCCCATAAATAAATGTCAACAAAATATATTCCATTATGGAGCTTACCTTTAAACCTGGCAATAAGAGCAGGGGAAACAGTTTTGTAAAACTCTGGTAACATGTCATGGCGTGTGCTGACAACAGCTTCCAGACATTTGGCTGCGGATCTCCTGACTTTCCAGCTCATGTCATCATCATCACTATATTCGTCTTCTGTTTCTCTTGAGATAATTCAAATCAAAAGAGACATTTAGACATTGGAAAACCTAAAGCAGCAATATAATAGCAATAATTTTGTTCCCCCTAAAGATTTCATCTTTAATTTATTGTGCTGTTATAGTAAAACAACAATTTTCATTGGTTTACAGTATAATTCTTCTTTACAGTGAATTTTAAAATGAATCAACTATTGCTTTGAAGAAGAAAATCCAGATGTTGCAAGATAGAATCCTATTCTATTTACCAAACAATTTTAGTAGTAAGAAATTAAGTGATCAAAATGTTTTAAACCTACTCATCATCATCCTCTTCTTGCATATCTGTGTCCATCTCCTCGTCATCATCATCGTCGTAGTTGTAGTTCGGGTCATGACAGACATACTTGAGACAGATGGCAATGATCTGAAGTAATAAAATAATGAGATTTATCCTTCCATTCATCATCGACATTACCAGTATTATTCAGTAATGAATCAGTCCGTCCCCCCAACTAACCACACACTTTCAGCAGCTAACCTATTTAACAAAAAATCAACCACCATAAACAAACAAATATTGCCCTTCCCCAACCACCACCCAAATGTGCTTGCAAATATGTTTCTGATTTTGTATTAGGAAATGTAATAGCTCCAAGGGGATGGTATGATCACTGTTTAAATCATATATGCATGTAATATATTTATACAGCTTATTTTACATACTATTTACACTGGGCTAACAACAATAATAAATCTTATAGCTCTATTGCTCAAATCAAATTTTAAAGTTTAAGAGCGGGGGACACTCACATCAGGAATGAAATTTGAGACCTCCTTGGGACAACGTCTGACAAACGACTCAAATGCCTGGAGGCAGAACTCTGTCAGCTCATCATCATCAGTCTTGCAAAACTTGACAATAAGAGGAACCATTTTGTCAAGATACTCTCCGAACCGACCACCTGCTTGACGACTGTGAGTAGAGGGAAAACATTGCACTGTATTTTACTGTGATTGACATACACATTTTATTATTCTGGATAATGTCAAAAAAATTCTTGATCCTGAACACCAAGAATCCCATTCTCCTCAAGTTTTAAGAAATGCAATGAACAGACATGTTAGTTAGTCTTTAAGATTAATCAAGTTTTAATAAATGTAAAGAACAATCATATGAGAACTTTTTTTAGCAAAGTTTAAAGAAATAAAGGGCATTCAGTCTTCTATGACATAATAATCCAACACCTTCGTGTCTCTCACCTGATGGCCCCAACACACTGGATGTAGGTGCGGGTAGTGGAGGTTGAGGCATTCTTTGTGAGTTCTGTCAACAGGTACTCGATGAGTTCATGGAATAGGGATGTGCTGCAACTCATGACCAAGTGGCCTAGAAGGAAAGATTTTTACAATTCCTAAAGGCATTGTGTTATGTAGACAGCGCATTTACGCCATCTTTTCCCGTGAATGAACTTAAGCTGACCCCAAGTCTCAACAGCTCGTTTGGGTGTGGCTAATTAAAAATAGTCTCCCTTGACCTAGTTTATAACCAAATAAAATCTATGGCCTGTATTATTAGAATTTGTAGAAAAATTGAGACAAATCAAGAAAGAAATACAGTGTGTAAGCCCGTTCTATAAATATCTCTGAAACAGGCAATATACATACGCCTAGAGAGATTGAGCGACAGGAAGAAAGAGAGAGATATTTTTGCTATCACTATAATGAAAGAGATTTGCTATATGAGACAAAGAATTGTTTACTAAAATTTGCTGTGTGTGTGTAGATTCCTTTGTTCATCATTTTACCTTTTGCAACATTTTATCTTCTTCAACATTGTACTGGTACAAGCCAATCATTATACTGCTTTAATTTTATTTATTTTTTATTTTTTAATCTATTATTAACTTAATAAAATTATTAATTGTAATTAGCCCTAGCCTGGGTATCGTTTTCTTTCTTATTGTATTTAATTTATGGTATCGTCTTTTGTTGTGTACTGTTTAAGAAAGAGCCATATACTTAAATAAGAGATTAATTTCTCCAGACAGATAACAGTACGTAACACAGTGGAATACTGATGATTAGTTAGTTATCCTTAAGTTTTTCTGATAGAATTTTCCCTGATGCATTGAAAAAAACAAAAAAGCCCAGTATTTTTTGCTTTCTGTAGCTCCCAATGCATTTCCTGAATGTCCCACAGAGGGAAAGTGGACTGTGTTGTGGATTTTGGGTTGCCGGCCGGGGTTTGAATTTAACACTGTCAATATATTGGACAATTTCTTTGCTTAATTATTTGATCTCTTTTTAAATAACGGGAATATAAATAATCACAAACGAGAATTTTTCATTTCTTAAAGATGAACACAAAAAACATAACTTCATTAGAAATAAAACAGCAAATAACCAAGCTCGGACTTTTAGCACCAAGAACTTTGTTGTAACATTTAAAAAGCATAGAGTTTAAAACCATTTAAAAACCCAATGTGATAGGTGAATCCCTTTTATGTAGATACCAAACATAAATAGGAGTAAAATGTAGAGTTAAGATTCTCTGAAGGTTACTATGGAACATTATAAAAGACTGACCCTCTTCCTTCTAAATGGATGAAGATGTAAAGAGTATATCAAATCAAAATGTGTCTAATTGAGAAAATGTATGAAATAAATAAAGGTTACCTTACCTATAGCAATTATGGCCCTCTTTCTGACTGCCAACCTTGGACTAGCCAGTTGAGGGAGGAGAGCTTGTTTTATGGTAATGTGAAAACTGATGAGCAGACCTGTAATAGCAATATACTAGGTTAATTTTTGAACTGGGCAATTGGGTTTCATAAATCATGACATTATTTTAACTAGATTAATGTACAAGGAATTTAGATGTGTGAGAAATTTATACAATGCAATTTCTTGCTGAAATAAGTTAAATTTAGTAGAACCTACCCATGAACACTTGTTTCAAGTGAAAAATTCATAACACAATCTCAACAATACTAATACATTATTACTGTTCGTCCTTTGAATGCAAAGATGACAAAGGCTTTGACTTGAGTAGTAGCCTTGACTTGTTGGGTGACTGGGTGGTCGAATGGTCTAAACTGAGCAAACCTCTAGTTGGTGGTCTGGTGTTAAAGTCCAGCCAAAGGCCAGTGAATCAAAAAACATCACCCCGGGTGGATGAGACTCGTTATCCTTGGTCGGTAACTCATCTAAGAGAAGGAAACTCTGAATTCAAAACCCGGAGCTGGAGTCCCGTAAGTGTCAAACAATGACAATTCCTGCAACCGAACCCATCCCTGGTCGTCTTGACGTACAGTCCTGCCACTGGATATAGTGGGCTCGGACGAGAGAGTGAGGTAGACGCCGCGCAACTCTTACCTCACTTTAAACAAAGTCACCCGCGCAAGTCATCAGTCACCAGACGACTCGATGGTCCTCGTCGACCCTCGACGGACGAACAATAAATAGCCTTGACTTGTATTTTGTTTAAAGTGAGGGAGATTTGCTCAATTCATCAGCCTCACTCTCTTGTCCTTTCCCATTTCTTCCAAATGGCAAGACTTAGTCAAGACGACTGGAGACAGACAAGGATCAGTGTTTCTTGTGTCTCACTGTGCTCTTATGTGTTCCACATTGCAGCAGTTGTCGGAATTTTCATTGTGGACTCCATCTCCAGGTTTAATGTTAGAGTTTGCCTTCTCTTAGATGAGTTGCCATCAAAGGTTAACGAGTCCCATCCACCAGTTACTAATAAATTGATAAAAAAAATTAATTCTCATAAAAAAATAAAACTATTGTATAACATAAACACACCACCAAATCGGCTGAGTAAATCTCCAAGAATGTCCAAAGCTTCTAGTTGCACAGATACATCTTCTTGCTAGAAAAAACAAATTAAAAAGTTAAAATATAGACAGGTTTTTAAAATCTATACAAAACACATCAGACAAAAATCAGTGACAGCTTCTTGATATTATTATATCAGATTGAGAACTTCCCTAATTTTTCTGATGTTAAAAAAAAAGGGGGAGCAAAAATAAACAACATTAATAGATTAGATTATAAAATACATCAGGGGTTCTTTAACTATTTTGTTCCATGGACCTTTTGCCAATCAGATGAAAGGGACAGGCCCCTTCTTAGAATTAAGCATTTAAATGCATAAACTTACTAAAGAAATGTATCTTAGGCATCCCATAATTTTCATGGATCCCAAGGCTTCAGTGGACCACAAGTTAAGAACCTCTGATGTTAATATTTTAATTATTTAAAAAGTTTTGATTGAAATAAGTTATGTTGACATCTTCATAGAGAAGGAATTGTTATCAATTAACTGAGTAAATTTTAGATAATCTGATTTTTTAAGGTATACAACAGTTCATTTTATTAGACATTAAATTCATATTTCATAAAATGTAACACTCATAAGCTTGTCACATAACGAAAAGAGATAAAACTAACCTTCGAGATAGCATTTGTAAGGCGTGTGGTTATTTTCTTACAAATACTGGCTGCCAAAGTTGTTGAAGAAGGGGGCAACTCAGTAATAACTGTTTTTAAGCCTTAGAAAAAAAATGATAACAAAAAAAATAATTACTAAGCAATTACATGCACTTGAAAGTGAAGAGTGAAACACCAATATCTTGTATGATCTTAAAAAGTAACTTTTCTAGCTCATCTATGAACACCATTTATTTACTCATTTGAATTCTAAAAAACTAAGGCTATTAAAATAAACCTACCAATACTTGAGATATCTCTTAGCTGTTCTTTATCAGACAACATGTTACTACATAATGTGTCCACAATTGTCTCCACTTGAAACTCTTTGACTTTGCTTACCAGTGGGCCAAGGCTAGGAAGATGAAAATTTACTATTAATGGTTTATCACCCTGTCAAATAAAAATACTTTTTATTATGTGACTGGAATGATGCTAATCTATAACTTTAATTTGAGCAAACTTCTGTATGCTACAATCAACATTTTAAATATTTGTTGTGGGGCAGTCATTAAAACACATATTTGTTAAACAAGCAACAACTAAGTTTAACCTACCATTTCACAGCTAAATTCTGAACTTCACCATTTTTGTCCTCCAGTAGCTTTAGCAACATTTTGACCACCTGTTAAAAATTTGAAATGTCACATATTTCATTAAGAAATAACTGAAATTATTTGACTGAAGAGAACATTTCATCCTAAAAAAATACTGACCTAAAAAAAAACTGAAACGATTTATTACAAGTTCTAAAGAGACTAATTAAATTGAGCTGAACACTTGGAAAAATTAGGATTCATTTTTTATTTTGAAGCAGGATAAGAAGATCTAATGAGACATCCATATGGTTATGTTTGAGTAAAACAAATATATGGGATAATTTATATAAACCCTATGTAATGATATTCTATAAAAACCCTTTGTAATGATATTCTATAAAACTTGATGATATTCTATAAAACTTGTATTGCTGTGAAAATATTTATGTCATTATATAGTGATAGCAGTAACCTTTCTTTCACTATCATCATCAAGTTTAATTGAATCTTTCTGTAGCTCAGCCATCAAATCATTGGTTGCCATAAAACGGAAATCTTTATCCGTAGAAGTCATCTGAAAGACAAAATTAGCAACACCTAAACACAAGATAAATAGTATGACTAAAAAGTTATTTTTCAAATAAGTCACGATTTAGTAATGAGGACTATGAAAAAAATGATGATGTTGGATGTCTCACACTCGTCAATATCTGTGAGTCTAAATCACTACTTATGACTATAACTAAATAAATCTCCTGACTAAATAGGGATACTTCTTGAGTTTTCAACTGTGCTCTGTTTTTTTGTTATATTTTCATTTCTACAGTTGGCTGAGGAAGGCTTTATGCCGAAACGTCCTTGTTTTTTGTCCAGTTATCTTATTCAAGCTTGCACATACCTTGTTTTGCTATTTTATTCTTCATCTAAATATGATTATAGTCAATAGCTAAAATTCAACCTAATAATTTAAATAATGTGCTGGGCAGGAATTTGACAGAAAGCAGAGATTTTAGACATGACTCAGACGTCTTGAGTTTGCTAAGCCAGAGCCAGAGCACAGTTCCTTGGGTCAGTGGAAAAGTAAATGTAGGCTGAGTAGCCTAGTGTAACTGAGATGCCCATACATGATACTATACTCAGTCAGTAGAGTGTTACTTGCATTTTTAAAAATTCCTTGTGCAATATAGTCTGCTGTGTTTTGGATTATGCACACTGCTTGAAGATTTAATCATCATAATATCAAGGTGGAAGTCGCCAATGTTACCAAGCTCACTGCTCAGTCTGCAAGTGTTGCCGCAAATGTCTGTCAGTAGTGTCAGTGTTGTGTCGGAATAGCCGTAGAAAAACTAAAGTGAGATCTGCTGCCGGTCTCATCTTAAAGTTATAATAAACTTAGTCTTCATCATTATTTAAAATGGTTAGTAAATAAATATACCTTCTCCAATAAATTTGCAATATGGTACGACACACTGGCCATTTTGTGTCGATTTACTTTCTTCACTGATGAAGAAAACCATAAACAACAATGAATTCCAGAAGCGAAACTTATCAGCTCGTTTCAAAACAGGAAGTTCAGTAATGCTTTTATTTTTGTACGAGCATGCGCAAGGCTCTCATATTGTGAACTTGTATCGTTGTTTTATGCTGAACTATTTCAATTTTTGTTTTTTCCATCTTGAAAAAAATATTTAAAACAAAAACCCTCTAAACCACTTTTAAAAAAAATCTGACATATTTTTTTGGCATTGATGCTGGGAGAACCTTCTCACGCTCCTTTGTATATTAGAAGTACTCTGCCCTTAGGCCTTGCGTTGGTGTCATCCATCATAGTATTCATAGTGCAGGCCTGCACAACTCAAAATGTAAGGTTGGGCCGAAATACTTCATTATAAAGTTTATGAACAACTTGAGCGGGCCGTAATACTTTATGAAAAGCTTGTGCGTTGCCGAAAGATAATAGGACAGTGGGGAAAGGGGGGGGAGCTATTAAGAAATTAATAACAATATAAAGAATATTTCGTTACTTCGCGGATGTTGTGCAGGCGTGTCATAGTGTCATCCCCACTGCCCTTACAGGCCTCCCCGTGGACCTCCTCCGAGTCTGCCTGCTCTAAATACTCTAATGACTAATCACCTGATCTGATGCAACCTGCTCTGGTGACACTCTGCCCTTGTATTTAGCCGAGTTGTGCTATGAAACAGACAGTAGCAAATTCTGTGAAATATATAATGTTTCCAATATTTACTGTCACCCACTTAAGAGGGTGTCAGTCACCCAGTGCGCCCCCCCCCCACCTTTTGTTGAGGTTTATCTGTTTGTTCAGTTAATTACTTATTTGACCGAATGCCTATTACTATTCTGTTTTATTTAACTACAGTTTAGCAAACGACATAGAGCATAAGCTTAGATCTACTCATTATACTTTAAACAAATAATATTCAAATAATAAAATAAATGACTAATAATTACTTTATCACTAGATGTGAAAATTAGGAGGTAATTTTACACTTAAAACTTCTGCTTCTGAGTGGTAGGCTATTTACTCTGGTTTGATTTAATAGTATTGATTTTTTATTTGGAAAAAGGTTGCCCACCTTGGTCTAGAGTCTAGGAATGATTATTCAAAAGTGATCCGTTTCACAACGTTCAAACGTCAAGTAAATTAACGCTCAACACTATGTTCTCATGTCATGAGCAAATCTATCTTAAAGACGTTAATTTTTGTGCGCTTATAAAATCCTACACTAAACGTTCGTGACCGACATAGCAAAATCATGATATTTTTTTATTTTATTTGTATAACTCATGAAAGGAAAAACACGAACGTGGATCTCCGGATCCAGGCTTTTCCCATGCCCCGAAATGCGTTCATCCTCTGGAACACATCTATTATCTATCAAAAAAATGTCACAAATCCTTTATAATAACCGACATCTTATCACTTATGACACACAATATCCAATTACTACAAGGAAAGTGTTTGGGATGTGAAAAGGTTTAATGAAATAGCGCCCTTTTTTTTTTTTTCCGTGGGGTCGGGGGGAATAGGGATTTTTCGGGAATTCACCGAGACAACTTACACATCATTAGTTTGAATATAGATGTAACACAGTCCAATATAAACAATCATTCTTCCCACTCACAATAATCGCTTGGAACCACCTAGACAAAGCCGCTGTAGACTTTAACATTAATCGAGAGTTTCAAGGCTGCCCTTGCATCCGCTAGGAGACGTTAGGATCGCAGCATTGCTTCCCCAACCATTGCACATATACCAGTAGGCCTCCATGGATTCGACCTCGTTCCCTACCAGAACCAGAGGATGCACCATGGTGCGACCCCTGCGCGGGATGTACGTCGCTGCCACTGAATGCCCATTCAGACTTGTGTCTGCTCTTACAAAAGGGATATGGCCCTGGATATCGATTTTCCCAGACTGCTCTCAAAGATTCGTATGTTGCCCCCTTGAAGCCCCGTGAGAGTAAATACCACCGAAGGTGCCGCCTCTGCTAGCGTTTAAATTTAAAGGGCATTCGATTTACTTTGAAAAAAATATTGTGGTGCCTTATTTTAATTTTCCCCCTGCCAGATGAGGTACCCAGTAGCCTATATTTTTTGTTTCCTGCCTGATCCATTGAGCCAGCTGTTGGCTCTATGGTCTACGGTCTATAATCCCACAAAGTCATACGTTTTGTACAATTGAAACTGTCAAAACCATATTCGGACATTATGTTAAGCCTAATTTAAATGTTTTAATATTTTATTTATTTCCAAATATAGACTCAAGACAAGAATATATTTAAAAAAGATAAAAAAATAAATATATTACTACACTGCCGGGCCCGGCATTCACTTTCTCTGCTAAAATTAAAATAAACAGGCAAAATGTGCTCCAAGCTAAGATGGATGTCTTGTTCTTGCTATATATATATAGTCTAATATACACATAATATACCATATAGAAAAGGAAGTTTTTGTTGATTTCATCAGACACCTAGTTGCCGTCCCACGACTTTTCGAGGCCCCCTGCACAATACAATTTCGTGCCATAATCAGCCTTTTTAAGAACACTATTCTATAGAAGTAGAATCGATCCGAGATATGCATTTTTTCTTTCATAACCCTAAAATTTTTGCCAGTGATTGGTGATCTCATTTAAAAAAAATAAAAAAATCTAATGTCATGTAGAGGCAAATATGTCAAAAAAATTATAGAAGTATTTAAAAAGGCATCATTTGAAATGTTGATTTTTGTTTGTTGTTAGACAAAGATCTCTTGAGCTCAATTAATTACTCAATTCATATTGTTAGAAGGTCTCTTTAATTATCTTTAAGAAACCGCTATTTAAATAAATAGACATAAATACATGGATTATTGGATATTAAAAAGAAAAGTTAAAAAAAATTTAAATCATTTTTTATTTGTCAAATAAATATGAACATTAAAAAAAATTAGTAACCATTTAAAATACAGTGCATGAAAGCATTCTTCATGCCAATGGCATCATGTTGCACAAGTAAAGAAGATACTAAGCTGTGACACAACTTGCTGGGGATAATTTGTAATAAACAAAACATTTACATTTTCACAAAAATATTTATTTGACCAGCAACCCAATTTTATTTATTTAACTTTAAGTCATATTTAAATGAACAGTTGCACTACTACTTTGTTCACTAATTAGTGAAACAGTTGCACTACTGTTATCTAATTAACAAAGCAGTTCCACTTCTGTTCACTGACACCCTAGACACAGACATAAAACTGCCGTGGGTGGAGAGTGTCTTCAGTTTTCACTATGGCCCTGGCTTGGGATGATAATGATGAACAAAACAGTTGAGCTTTCAAAAAATCAAAAAAAAATCCTAAAATAAAAAATTTATCAGTTGGATTAGCACAACTGGGAAAAAAAATACATGTAAATAAATCACTTAAGTCTTAACAATCACTCGCCTACACAAAAACCAAAGTTTCCAATAAATACAAAATGGCATCTAAAATTTTCACCCAGTTATAAGCAGTTCAAACTTAGAAATTTACAGAATAATGTGAGTCTTGATTAGGGAGACCAAACATCCCGTAAAAATGGGATTGTTCCATTTTTTAGCGATTGTACCTGGTGTCCCGAAAAAGTCTCTTGGGATGCCTAAATGTCCCGTTTCTAAAAACAAGCACATTTCCAAATCACTAAAACTTTCTTATTTGTACTATAACTTCAAGTAATATTTTGGCTATCTGTGTAGCCAGTGCCAGTAGTGCAGTGGGCAGCCGTGATGGCTGCACCGTTCCCCCTCCACCACGCTACCGACGCTGGGTAAACGACAGTGTCCCTGCCATAGATCTTATATGTGTAAATAAATAAGTATTCACTGCAAAATTATTGTTTTCATTTATGATATGCCCCAGAGTTTAAATTAAATTACAAAAGTGGAGGTGAATTTTAAAAGATTTCTAGGTCTCAAAATAGTTAAAATTAGCATATTTCAATTAATAGTTTCCGGCGGAGGCCCCAAGACCCCTATTTAACTGGAGGGCATCCCCATCCCCCCCAATCCTCCTTGGTTGTGTCCAATTTTTTCCAGTTCATGATTTGGTCACCCTAGTCTAGATTCACATATTTATAGCTATTCATAACGAGATATTTATAGCCAACTGTGGCTAATGTGCATTTTCCCACCGCTTCCAAATAAAAAAATCTCCTGCAGCAGTGCAGATGGATGGGGTAACTTTATGAGCCAGTCTAATGGTGCCTCACAATCAGAAGACAAAAATGTTCACCCATTATAAAAGACAAGAAAAGAGTGGAACATAATAAAGAAGGCTGATTTCCAGAGAGAGTTTCTACTTTCTTACAGCTAATCCGAAAATAAAAAATAAAAAGAAAGAACCAAGATTTCATAATCACCTTCAAAGTTTTTGTTGGGAAACATCTTTGAGATATAGATCATGCACATAAGAAACAAAAGGATAATAACTATGCCAACACCAGGATTCAAGATGGGAATGTAGTTCCAGAATTTTTGCATTTGCAGCTTGTTAAACATAGACTTGTTTTTAGCAGGTAACACAATATAAAATTTAATGACTTTGATAGCAATATAAATAACACAGAAGACACATCTTTTAAAATAAAAAAAATATATCCATATGATTATCAAAACAAAATCTAGCAATTATATTTTTTAACACAATTCTATATAGTGAAATATGTAAAAGTATGAAAAATAAAAATAATTTTTACAATTTCAAAGAAACATTTATTGGTTTACACAAGTGATGTTTAACATGACCAACAAATGTTCAATTATGTTTGGCTTTGAATAATGCAGGAGACTTTTTTAAACATGCTTGTTCAGGCAGTGGAAGTCCAGAAAAAAAGGTTCCCCATTTTATATGCTTGGGGGTTCCAGATGTTAGCTTCATATGAATAACAGGATGCATCAGTACTTTCTTTAAAAATATATCCCATTTATTTAATTTTAGGAACACTTGCTTAAATGTCTCCTCATCAATATAACTACTGGACATGGGTATTAGAATAACACCCAGCTTAACAAACAGGGCGTAAAAGACCAAATCATAGTCATAGACATTTTTTATTGCTATACCAGTGTTTTGAGATATTCACAAATTTATAAAATGAATTTTCCATGTGAGGCACTCATGGGCCATGATTTAATGAGGTCATACAACACTAACAGACTGTGCAGACTGTAATTCTAGACTTATCTTTAAATACAAATCAAATGTTTATATACTGCTGCTGTTGTGGTTGAGTCAGGGTGGTCAAGTTCCAGTTCAAGCCTCTGCTACACAAAACCAGACACTACAGGTGGAAGGGTCTTGCCAACCTCTAATGGTGCTCATCCAAGACATCAGACCTCTGCTGCCTTTCGTTCAATGTTATAGGAGTGAAATCTCACAAAACATTTAGGAGACATTCCGGTATGCAGATTGACGCTGGAAACAATATTAAATTCGGCCAACTCTAACAGCTACCCTGGTGCCAAATTTCATCATTCATTTGGGTTCAAGGCCAAGGGTCATCTGTTCACTGATTTATCTTCATTAACAGATCTTGTAAAGATCTCAGGGTTCCACCACATCCATCAAAACCTGTATAATCGTCTCTAGGCCACAGTGTAATTGTGAGATGTGCTGGACGGTGGACTGATGCTGGATGACCCTGTATCACATAAACAGAGGGAGCAACACTTAATTGACCAATGCAAACAACAGGGTCATCAAAATTGATGCAGCTAGTCCAATGACTTGAACCTAGTGGTAATTAAAATATCAATAAATTAGTTTCCTCCATATCTGTTGCAATTTTTGCTATTGTAATTATTATAAATAACATTAACTGTCAATAACATGAAAAAAGAAGGGTTTGTGTTGATGGGTGTTTTGTGGATGCATGTTTAAATTAGTCACTGACATAAATAAGAAAAAAAAAAAAAAAGAAAAGCAAATTCTTTGATGGGATTCCAGTGAGAATTGATGAATATTTTAATTTTTACTCACACATTTTTCAAACCAAGTTCTGTAACTATGCAATTGATAATCCAGTTTTCTAATCTAGCTGTGCAGTACTCAGTTGCTGAACTTGTTGGGCAGTCCATTTTTCTCCACTAGCTGCTGCTTTATTTCCATTTTCTAGCTGAGCACTTTGTATTAGACTTGCTCCAGGTGGTACTACAGTTTCTTGACTAGATTTTCTCCATTGTTTGAGGCGTTCACCACTCTTTGCTCTGATGGCTTCATCTTGATCATCCATGTGCTGTAAATTTAAAAACGAAATGTTTAAGAAATTAAAACAATACAGCTAT
Source organism: Lymnaea stagnalis (assembly GCA_964033795.1). Classification (NCBI taxonomy): domain Eukaryota; kingdom Metazoa; phylum Mollusca; class Gastropoda; family Lymnaeidae; genus Lymnaea; species Lymnaea stagnalis. The sequence continues at coordinate 1,072,944 of CAXITT010000117.1, forward strand.
CCTGATTCTATTTCTGCTTTAATCTTCACCAAAACACCCCACCCCCACAACAAACAAATTAAGAGTGCTTACAATCTGTTTGTCTATTAATTTTTTTGTAAATATTAAAAAAAGTGGGGGGTTGGATGGGGGGGGGGGAATTTATTCGGTTTACAATTTAAAATAATAGGATTATTTTGACATTAGGTAAAACACTTGAAATTTAATTCCTTTCCATTCAAACAAAGCAAATAATGAGAGTGAATTTCGACAATGAGGAAGATAATATGGATCAGCTGTCAAGGTCAAGTATAGAATAATACAAGCCCTAAGGGGAACTGTTTGTTCGTTTCTGTGAGCCACAGATGTTGTGGGCATAATGTGCTATGAAGGGCACATCATACAAAAACCAAAGTGTTACAATGCATGGATATCTCCTAAGAGAAATCAACGAAGACCTGGAGGAGACATTTCAAAGGGACACCTGATTTTTAAAAATTAAATACCTGTGTTTTTGATGCATTCTGCTCTTCAGCCTGCATACAAAGTGGCATGTGAGAGGCCCAATGCCTCTGTTGACACTCATAGCTGCAATAACTTGTGTTCCAACAGCAAAAGTACAGAGCTTCTTTTAAACACTCTGCACACTTGGGAAATAAATACAAGTTAAGATAACTGTATATTAATATTACAGACAGGAAAAGAAAAACCAATGTCATCATTTATTAAGTATCTCCTTTCAAATTTTTTTACCCCCAAAGAAAGGAAAGTTTACTGACTATGACAAAAATAGATTTTCAAAAATAATTATATTTAAGTGGATATTTTCTGCAAAGAACTAGTACTCAGTATACAAAAAAAAGGACCTTAAATGGTCTAATAAATATGACTATGGATGTTAGTTTCACTCAAAGGATAAACTTAAATAACTTAATTAGTAGATCCTCAACACTGCCCTGCCAAAGGATAAAAGATACTGTGTCCTCCATGCTGTTAATCATTTTCAAGCTTAATACTTTTTGTCATATTAGATATATTAAAACAAAGTGTCTATTCGCAACCAGATATCACAAGTGAGAGGTTGGGATTAAAATAAATAGCGGTTATGCTTACCTGGGTCCCTTTAGACTAAATCCCATTCGTTGTGGTAGTTTATTTTAGTTAAACTGAAAAAGTAAGTTTACAAACATATAGTCATTCAATTATCTTTCATTTGATGCCTCATTTTTGTCTTACAAACCCAACAACAATATTTTAAATAGTTTTTTAATCACAACCTCTCACTTCTGATACCTGGGTGCGAATAGTTGCAACCATATTAAAAATTAAAAGACAGGCCTAAAAAAACTAGTTAAAAATTATAATGTAGCAACAAAAGACCCTCTCACCCATTGTTGTTTCTTTGTTTCTGTGACCACTTTCTCCATTTCTTTGTTAAACTCATCTTTCAACTGTGCAGCTAAAATGCTCTTCTGGAGCTCAAAACTGGCCAGGGTCTCTTCAAGTGTTATTTCTGTTGAATTTAAATACACCCATGTGCAATTAGGTCAGTTGCAACAATTTTGGTAGCTATGCTATATAAGATATTGCCTTTTCCCAATTTCAAAATAAAATGTGTTGTTTAAAGAAAGCTTGTTAAAAATAACCTGGTCAAATTTTGTATTGAGAAAGCTAAATTTTCAAATGCGACTGATATACCCTAAATATATTTTATATTTAAGTATATTGTCTTAACTGAACAATAGTAAAACCATTCAAATATATAACGTAATTATTATCAAGCCCACTTTTTCAACTACTTTTACTTTATTTTTTTTCAGTGGGTTATTAGTAATAGAAACATTTATTCCCGTCCTGCGCAAGCGGGTGGGTCTCCAAGGAAACCTGGGGCGTCCACATGGAGTTTGCCTTTTCGGGGCGTGGCGGACTATTAGGGAGGTACTGTTTTTCCGCAGCAAAAAACCCCGGCCGGCCGCATGACTCCCAACGCCATGGGAGTAGTAACGCCGTAACATGAATACTTGTTGCAGTTGATGGATATGAGGCTTGGGTGGCTGTTAAAACCCATGCCGATGATTTTAGCTACGCGGCCGTGAGAACGCCGCTCCTAGGCAACCGTTTCGTCCTAGCTTTCCGTCCCGACCAAAAGACTTCCTGGGCGGTGGTAACACAGCATTTTCGGTCGACCGGGCATCCCCCAGGCCAGGGAGAAGTTAACGGCGTGACGTCGCACGGTCTGGTGGCGGGGAGACCTGGGGCCTGGCCCGTGTGGAGGTGTGCTGGGGGGGGGGCGCATTTATAGCTCGTATAGTTACGTAACTATTAATATGTACATTGATTGATTGAAATGATATGGCACAGAACATCACCTCTGACATTTCTGTATTAAATGTACACAACTTACTGGCACTTTTGGACAAATCTTCCAGCTTCTTCTCATACATGTCCTTCTGCTTCTCATACATGTCCTTCTGCTTCTCCAGTTCTACATTTGTTGCAGAACATCTGGTGGGCTTAGGATATGTTTTCTATAAATAGCAATCAAACAAAAAACTGTTAATGTTTAATGTTCATGTTGTTCAGAAAAAAATATTTTTCATACATTTATCTTTAACATGTTCAAAAGCTTAACTTAAAAAACTTTTGGGGTGATTAACATGATGGTTAAGACACAGAAATATTTTAATAATATTATATGCACAGAGTTGGAAAGGGGTAGAGAAGATAGCAAGAGACCATGTGCTGGGTGGCTGAGCGGTCTAATCTGTCTCAAACCAAAAAGCCGGTGGTCCGGAGTTCAATCCCCACCAAAGCCATCCCAAGCACCCCGGGTGGATGGGACTCGTTAGCCTTGGACCGCAACCCATCTAAGAGAAGGCAAACTCTGAATTTAAACCAGGAGCCAGAATGATCAACAAATTAATCGTGGGCCCCTCAAATATAAGAAGAAAATATGAGAAGAATTGTTAATGGCCTATACAAACCCCTGCAAGTTGAAAAGGCAAAGAAGAAGATCATATGAATTTAAAAGTAATCAAGTTGAAACCTGATTACAAAGTATCCAATAAATTAAGCACTTAATAAATATTTTAAAAGTTTTAAGTGTTCAATTTAATGCACACCAAGAAAGACCCTATTATTCATGAAACAATTTATTTCACAAAAATGTATCAAAATGCCATTTGAAAATGTTCCCATATAACCATAAGGAGGTTGCAAATGTTTGATAGTTGTTGACAAGAGGGGGGGGGGAGGAGTTTAGATTAGTTGATGTCAAAAATCATGTTTTTTTCTATTAGAATTTTAATCTTAAAAATTGACTTGTACTTAACACTATTTTAAACAATGTAATGAGTGTAAATAGTCATATATGTGTAGGATTTTAATGATACAATAGTGATTTAATGTGTGTCTGTCTGTGCACTGAAGATGGTTGGTCAGAATGTTAGTACACTTTGTTAGTGTAAGAGAAGTCAAAAGTTGGCATCTCTTAAGCTGTCATTTTTCTCTTAATCCGCTCCCTAGAATGATTAACACATCATTGTACACTGTGTTCAATTAAAAAAAAAAACCCAACTCATCAGTGTTCAATAACAACTATACCAACTCAAAGACATAGAGAGCTTATAGCAATTATTGCTCACACCAACAATACTTATATTTTAAGTGCAGAATGGTTAGATAAGGTTGCTGTTGACTTGTCTGATATATCACAATATCAGTTCCGCAAGATGAAAATGATAAATCAACTACTACACACTATGTCCATTAGGGGCATGGTTTCAGTTTTTTTTTCAGGGGAAAAAGGGGGGGGGGGGAGAAACCAAAACTTGGTCGGCTTGTTAAGTTGTTTATTACTGGAGGCGCCACAATACATAGAATTTAAATAAAACTAGCAAAATCAAAGGGGGGCAAATGGCTCCATGCCCTACCCTAATGATGTCCCTGATGCCCATAGTTATGATACAGCAACACCTGGCTACTCCATGGGAAGATGACAGCAGCTAGAAACTATACTATAATTGTCAGCTATACTGACAATAATCATATTTATACTTGCACAAACAATGATATTTAGTCCTTAACAACCTTTTAATTTATTCTGCATTATAAAATTTAAGTGTAAAAACTTTTTAACTTGTTGATTAACAAGCTAAACACGTAATAAAATGTTTTCCCTACAATTTTATGTGTCATTTAAATAGATCAGCACAAAGTAAAATGGATTTATTAATTTATTTTTATTTTAATTCATGGGGGGTGGGGTGGGGTGGGGGGGGGGGGGGTGTGTTTATAAAATGTTGAAAAAATTTAATNGGGGGGGTTTAAAAAAAAATTCATAAAAATTGTTGACGTAATTAATGGATGACCCCTAAATGTAAATATCCACCACAGGGCAATCTTCACCATAAAAAAAGCCTCTTATTTGGCCTATTTTGTTTAGCATAGGCAACAAGCAGGCACATTTGTTTTCATAATGCTGTTAATGAAACTTTTTCCATCTTTGCTTTATTTGCTTATATAATAAATAGATAAATAAATAAATATATAATATATATAAGTATCAACCAACACAATTTCATAAATTAAAAGTTTTATATTAATTTATACAATTTAGCTATTCAAAACTCATAATTCTCTATGAACCAAGAGGCTTATAAAAAGCACCACTCCATGGTTCTGCAAATTATTTATGACACACCACTACTTGCTCTACTGCTTGACATGCAGTTCCCAGTTCCCCTTTTTCTCGTGCTTTCTGAATGGCTCTTGATCTACGGACTCGCATAGCAACTTGTGCTCGACGTCGTTTTGCTTGCTCCTCAGTTTCTTGAGCTTGCTGTTGTAACCTAGTTTGGCGACGAGCTTCAGCATCTGCAGCACGCCGTGCTTGAGTTTCTTCAGCCGATTCATTTATGCGTTGCTGACGTTTGTATTCAATACTGTATTGAGCTATCCGCTGTAGTTTTTCTTGACTTTGGCGAGCTTTCCATTTTTGCTGGCGCTCACGATTCAACCGCAATTTGCGTTCTTCTTGACTTTCATTCATTCTGTACGAAAAAGAAATAAAACGATTTCTTCTTTATCCAATCATTACTGAAATGTCCTCACTTTAAAGATGGTAAAAAAAAAAAAAGATTTCCCAAAATCCTTTCTCAAAACAGCAAGTAGTTTACAATAGAGACTGAGCCATTTAAATGGAAGACTTTGAAATGAAAGCAATGCATTTATTAATAAAGTATCTACATTTTCAATGTAAGTAAACTCTCCTTAAAGTTCAAGAAAACTTCCTGTATCCAGCTTGGTGTTTGACTTTAACAAAAAATTTTGTGAAAAAAATACACAAAATAATTTGTATCATCTGCTGCCAATCAGCAATTTATTTAATAGTAATTTTCATTGTCTCTTACTTTCTTTAAGGATAATCCGAATGATCTAAATTCACAAATTGATTGAAATTTCACTCTGGCAGATCTGTTTTCATGAAATAGTCTTATATCAATTTAATTCCCGCCAAAAGATTCCATTATGTACACAATGAAATGGAATGTGAAAGCATTGTATGTTTGAATAAGTGTGTAAAGAAATTTACAAATAATTATTGTATAATAAGTGCTGGTGTGCCAAAAACAATGGCAGCATCTTATAAAAACAAATTTGTATTAAGGTGTAAAGTGTATTAGTGTGCTAAAAGTGTTGAAGAAACCTTCCAGATGCTCATCCAGAGGTTGTCTCTCTTTTGCTAACAGCGTTAGTTTCAGACATATCATCTATAGAGAATTATGAGTTTTGATGATTTAGTCTACTATATAAGGCCTACATTAACAAAATTTATCTTCATTTTTATGACATCAACTGGCATATCTGTCATAATTTTTAAGATGAATTTTGTTCTAGTCACATCAACATTCATATGACCACAACAATGGGCTGTAACCTCATCCTTTCTGAAGTTGTCATAGTTGAAATGAATATTCTGCTTTTGTGCTGCTCTAAATTGACGGATGCGATCACTTTCAAGCTGTCGTCGTAATGAAGCTTCCTCAGAAGTCTCATTTGCCCGTTGTAATGCCCTCAGCTTACGAATGCGAGCAGCTTCAGCAGCACGTAGACGTTCGAGTTCTTCTGCTGATAGATTTGCTAACCGTCTTTGGCGACGTGCTTTTCTTTGAGCTGACTCAAACTGCCGTCGTAATAATTCTTCTTTGGAAGTCATTATTTGTATGTTGCAATTCCCTCAACTGACAAATAAGTTGAAATAATCGGTACTTAGGTGAAAATTTCAAGTAAAAAAAAATCAGCTTTAATTATTTTTTATAGGATAATAAGTTCAAATTTGTTATGTTTGTGTATCACAATACTGACTCAAACAAATAATAATTTGTATTTTTAAGGTCTCACCTGGTACTGGAAATGACAAAACATAAAAAAAAAAAATTACTTTGAAAATCTCCAGCAAGTAGTCTTTTTAAATTTATGTAATAATTGGAACAGAAAGACTCACTTTGATATCTTACCAAGTCTGCCTAATTAAGACAAAGGAACTAAACTAGTACTCAGTAATTGTAATTTTAATTGTTCTTTTAGGGAAAAAAAGCAGTGCATTAATCATAATAATAAAATATCCGGATAGGTAGACCTAAATCTTATAATTGTGCCAGAAGAAAATTATTTCTATTTTGTTGTTGCTGAGCAAATTTGAGGATAGCATTTTGTATCACTATTTTTAGAGTTTGGAGTAGGTTTGGACCTATATACTATATGAGTATGATTATGATTGATTTCTAGCTTTAAGACATAAGTCATAGGCATAGGCATAAGTCATAAGGCAAGGATTAAATATTTTTAGAGTCTCAATCAATGTATGTATCAAATTCTATTTCAGTCACACTAAAAAAAAAAAGTAAATAAATATTTAAGTTAAGTCTCATTCTATCTTTAACTTTTAATTAACTATAAGTATACTAAGTAAGTACTTTTATCTCATACTTAGTTATAAGTATACGTCTATATACTACACTCACTTACTGTCACTACTGTCTGGTCTGAGGGTGGGGGGACAAAAAAATGCAACATATAATATATTCAGTAAACACTATCAATAAATATATGTATTTCTGTATTTAAATATTTCTGTTGTAATAAATTAAAATGATGAGCTAGGGTAAATTAATTTATTTACTCCCGACACCCTGCTATCGATAACAGGCAATTTTCAGAATAACGTGATATCAATTTTCTCCACTTTCTGACCAGCCTTGGCCCTAATGTATTTTTGGATAGATCTAGTTAGTTTAAATTGTTTGCAATCTAAAAATTCCGTTAATCCTAATTTACTTCTAAAAAAGTTTATTTAAAACATCAAATATTTAAAGTTAGCATATCTAACCTTCAATTTTTAAAGAAAACATTAGTCCATGCAATAACGAGGCATACCGAATAACAAAGATTCAAAGATGTCTACCTCAAAGTTGTTGGCGGAAATAGAATGTATTACTATTAGAAACAAATGCAAGCTACGAACAATTTTCGAAACAATCTCACCCATTCCAAACAACCGTATTTAGTATTTAGAGATGCTTTGGGCGTTGCCATCTTGTCTCACTAAAAGCGAAAACGAAATTTAAATAGGAGCCGTCCATTAAAATGGGGGGGGGGGGGAGATTTTAAAAACCATTCCAAACAACCGTATTTAGTACTTAGAGATGCTTTGGGCGTTGCCATCTTGTCTCACTAAAAGCGAAAACGAAATTTAAATAGGAGCCGTCCATTAAAATGGGGGGGGGGGGGGATGTTGTAAAAGGTGTACAATTGTTGACAGGTTGGTGGAGGAGTCAAAATAAATTGACGTCGTCAACAATGCTATTTTCTTTGATATATTATAAACAATTAAATCCATTAAAAAAACAACCTAGATAATTCGCATCAAAATAATGTTTATTTCAATGGTTAAAATTTCGTATAATTTCAAACTGAAATTGTCAGAAAAGCACCAATGACAAATAACCATATGCCACTAAACAACAAACAAAAGATATGCGGCTAATTCGAGTGGCTTCCAAAAGACAGAGAGTGGTGATGGCAATTATTGCACACACATAAAATGCTCATTTTTTATTAAATTAAAAATCATGTTTTTTTTTGTTTTTTTTTAAATTGCATTTATTGTCTGCTGAAGAAGGTATCTAGCCAAAACACCCACTCAATGTCTTGTGGTTTACTTTTCAAGCAGAAACATATATTGCTCCGTTATTTATTTAAATTTATTTTCTCCCGCCGACTTTAGTATCTTAAGCTCTCAGGAAAGCCGCATTTATTTATTTTTATATAGTTTCTTTTGACACAAGTAATTCGGGGTTCATTGAATAAAAATGTCTCGCCTCGCCGCTGCACAGAGGGTTAGGACAATTAATATTGCTCTACACCAGCGCTTTCGAAGCTTTGCATTTTGGTGACACATTTTCTTTAGAAATAAGACATTTGGCAACACGGTAAGTCAGCTTGACCAGTATAGGGCCTACGGAGGGGGGTAGGGGCGGGCTCGAATAAGCCACTTTAAGACGTACGGGAATAAACGGACAAAGCAATAACCTAATGTACGATGACACAAAATATTTCAAACAAACCTTTCATTTATATTTTGGATGCGCTTCTGGGACGCAAATCGAAAAGCTAAGTGACCTTTTTTCGTGCACCATTTTAACAGATCCAAAATCATTGTTGAGTTGATTCTTCCTCTTCAGAAAGTAAAAAAGATCATCACTCAATTCAAAGATATTGAGTCCTTATCCATTCATAGTCTTGGAGTTTTCTCTTAGGGCAGTGGTCGGCTAACTCATTAGTGAAAAGAGTCAAAAATCAGCTGCAGGACGATTAAAAAAAAAATTTGAGAGCTAAATTCCCCCCCCCCCCCAACCCCCCCAAATATCTTTGAGATTCTGGTTATGTCAGCAAATATTCTAAAATAATTGAACCATTTTTAACTTTCTTTTCAAATATTTGATAAGTAAAAACTTTATTTTTTTTACTTAGCAGTGGCAAACAGCAGCAACAGTTGTGGTAAATTAAGTCCTTTCACTGCAAATGGAGCCATATTGGGGTTGTAAAGTCAATTAAGTTCTCCCCCAATTTTTTTGGACTAAACTAAAAGAGATTGCAATCTCTTGGTTAAGTTTGGCACAAACGCAATCGATAATTAACATTAGCATGGCATCTGCCACAAGTAGGTTTTGAATACTTTTGCGAGAGGTACTGCTTTCTTGACACTGGAATGGATGGATGGTTTTAAGGCTTCAAAATAATGTTCAAATAGACTATCAGAATGTTTTCATTGCACGTTGACGTCTGCTGAAGACAAGTTTACATTATAACTGGATGAATCAAGAAATATTTTCCTTTCCTATTGGGTGAATTCGTTTTTCAAACTAAGAGCTCTTCTGGTTCTAGTAGGGTACATTGCTGCATCCATGTACTGACGTATGTGCAAAGGTTGGGGAAGCGATGCGGCTATTTCTAATGGCTCCTAGCAGATGCCAAGGCAGCCTTGAAACTCTCGATTGATGTGTCTACGGCGGCCTTGTCCAGGTGACACTGACTTTTGCTACCATTTGATAAGCTTAATAAATTACCTGTATGCCATGCGTATATTTACAGAGAATTCTATTTTGTTATTAATATATAATAAATATAAACATATTAAACAATAACCTTTAAAAAAATATAATTTCTGATAGCAAATTTTATGCTGAAACTGGCTTCTCTAATTTCAATATTTTTTATTTGCATGCAAATATGAACAAATAAAATAATGCAACATTAGAGAACAGTTTCAAATGAGTGCAGGAATACATTATTCATGTCAATCGGGTCACAATAGAAAAATAAATGACGTGCTATTCTAAGTTGTGTCACAAACAGCTGTGGAAAATTCACAATAATCAAGGATTCATAATACACCTTTTACAAATAATTTCAATAATATTTATTGTTTGGGGGGGGGGGGGCCCTTACATATAAAAGTACATACAAACAAAAGTCATCTTTTAAAAAAAAGAAAAATAAATGACGTGCTAATCTAAGTTGTGTCACAAACAGCTGTGGAAAATTCACAATAATCAAGGATTCATAATACACCTTTTACAAATAATTTCAATAATATTTATTGTTTGGGGGGGGGGGGCCCTTACATATAAAAGTACATACAAACAAAAGTCATCTTTTAAAATCCTATCCTGCTGTACTTGTACATTTATGGACCCCTTCCCTCCCAGCATGCATACATACAAATGATCTTACTAACTCTCCCCCCACCCACCGCTTTGATTTAATTTAAAGACAATTACAAAGGCATACGATGGAATAAATTTGTCACCAGGCTAAATATAAGTCTACTCATGCGCAAGTGAGTTAGTTTATGAAAAAATAAAGCAACAGTATCCAATAATTACGAAACATTGGAGTTATTATTTTTTTAGCATGGCTTTTAAAAATAATTACAAATCGGGGATTTTGGTGCAAATTTGTGATATTAGGCTATTTATGCACAGTTAGAATTTAAGGATAATTACTGCGCATAAATATACTTTCATATTTTGCTAAGATCCCTCCGTCATTCGCACCTGAACCCAAATCCAGTATGTACATAATATATGGATGGCCCCTTGATCAACTAAACATTAAATCAAACTTTCATACCTTTATAAACCTAACCAATAAAATTCTTTTGAAATAAAATGCTACAACAGACAAACTATACATCAACATGAAACAAATGAAAGATTGGATTACTAGACATTTAAAAAGAAAACAGTTGAGCTTTCAAAGGCATATGCAATAAGAATAAGAGTAGACAAAATCAAACAGATAGATTAGAATTTCTATGAGAACATTTTAAAAAGAAATTACTTAAGGTTGAAAGAATCACATGCTTTCAGCAACTTGAAACTTGCCAATAAAGAAATGCAGAAGAGTACTTATATGAGTTTAATCAAGCTACAAATTCTTGACTAGCGCTGTTCAGATAAATGCAACATTAACTAATTTAGCAGGACACCCAGAAAGTAAGAAGAGCGAATTTTGTGATGAGCAAAATTAAGGAGAGAAAAAAAAATAAATTGGTTCACAAGGTGTTCCCATCATTATAATTAATCATAGAATAAAGCAACGCTAAAAAAATTTTTTTTTCATATAAATCCTTTATAAAATGTAATATAGAGCAATGGGAGGTGGGGCTAAATTTTTTTTTTTTACAAAACATGCATACAAGTAATGCACTTCATAATAATCCCAATCAATTTTTTTCTATACCAGTTTAATATTCTAATGACCCACCTTCTTTTACACCGCAGATTTATCTCACCATTTCATAAAAACAATAGAAAATATTACACACCAAACGCACTTGCGATATTTAAAAAAAAAAAAAAAAAAAAAAAAAAAAAAAAAAAAAATATAAAAAAAAAAAAAAAAAAAACACCCAAACCACCTTGCAAAATTTAAAAAAAAAAAAAAAAAAAAAAAAAAAAAAGAATATAATTTAGCGCAGTTATTGGGAATTTTATTTTGAGAATTCAGTGGCGTGATATTTTCTTCATCTTTTTGGAGGTTGGGGCTGAAGAAAAAAAAAAAAAAAAAAATAAAAACAAAAAGCAATTGCAAAATTAAAAAAAAAAAAAAAAAAAAAAAAAAAAGAATATAATTTAGCGCAGTTATTGGGAATTTTATTTTGAGAATTCAGTGGCGTGATATTTTCTTCATCTTTTTGGAGGTTGGGGCTGAAGGTTTGATAGAATTTGTTTGTCACCTGCCAAGTTTCAGCTTGATAGGTTGACAGAAGGTATGTCAATTAGCCGTCCCAAGATTTTGCCAGCCAGCCAGCCATGAACAAAAGCAAAGTTAATATAAAGGATTATAAAAAAGACTGTAAATTTACCAGTAGTTAAAGTATTAGAATGACTTTAAAAAAAAAATCAAATCAGCGACTCTTAGGACACAAAGTCTAACAGACACATCTTAGTAACCAAGATTGATTGGACACAAGACAATACAAACCTGACATCTTTGTCAGAGCTCTCAGTTCAGAAGTCCTAATTGAACGTTTCAGTAAGCAATGAAACAATGCCCACTGAGCCGGTTGTCAATGTAAAAAAACAATCTAGTGAATAAAATATTCAAAACAATAGCAAATGGCATGCGGCATACCAGTATTTGTTGGTTCGTCATTTGTATTACCAGGCGATTTACTGTATTCTGCTTTTTCAAAACTCACATATTTTAGATATTTTCAGGCAAAAGCAGATCCAGTAAAAGTTAGTAAAAGTGAATTACCGGTAAATAGGGAATATAAATGAGTGGCCCAAATGTGAAAGCCAGCTACCATTACAGTTACACCATGAGTGCCCCCAGTTGCCACAGAATTTCTTTAACAAGATCATCTTGTTTTGGACAAAGTGCTTAAATCCTCCCTCAACAGAACAGTTACTGGGGTTAGGGTTGGCTGGTTAAAACAGAAGTGGATCCTCTGTTTTTAACAAATGCACCAAGTGTCCCATACCTGACTAACATGACTGCAGGTCTGTAGCACCATAAAACGTTTTTAAAACAAAACTTTTTATTGAGTCAAGTCTAAAATGACTGCAGGCTTGAGCCTGGAACAGCATTCCTGACAGATACAGTGTATAATTATAGCCACAGGGTATGGCTACTTGGATCAGCAATGCCCTATACACAGCGTATTAGTAAGCACATGAAAAATGTTGCATTTGCCAATAATTGTGTGAGATCTTCCAAAGTCTTATTAGATCCAATTTGGAGGTGAAATTTCTGTGTGGAGACACTATTGATCTACCAGAGCCATGATTTGATGAGCTCATACAACACTTACAAGTTGTGATGAGCACTGTAGAAACACATTCAAATGAAAACAAGTTCATCGATATCATGTGTCACTGAGGCTGTCCAGGGCCAACAATATTTCCACCAAAATACTGTGGGAATATGTACTGATTTGAGCCAAGCTGCTGCTGTTGAGGTTGGGAGACGTGCTGGATGGTGGACTGCTGTTGCAGCAGTGGGAAGATGGATGGACTCTGTATGACCTGGACTGAAGGGTCAACACTGCACTGACCATTGGCAACAACTGGTGGCATTAAAATGGATGTAGTTGGTACCATGACTTGAACCTAAGGATAAGGTAAAAAAAATATTTAAAAAAAAAAAATTAATTTCAAATGTTCCCTGAATTTTTAAATAATCCTCTGAATTAATGGACATTAGTAAAAGGAAGAGATGGTGTTTGAGATTTAGAAAAATAAACTGCAAAACAGTAGACTAATCTAAAACCACCACTAATAAGAAAACAAAACATGGTGTTAGTTATGCCTTAGCAATTTAAGACTCAGAAAATTATAAGAGCATGATTTGGTTATAAAAAAACAGGGGATATATTTTACTTTAGCAGCTATCCCTTAACAGAGCTCATGCCATATAAATCTTTTAGACGTTAAGCCAAGCAACTTTATCATCAAGTTCTAAAAACTTCAAATCTTGCTAATTTTTAATCTCCTTTTGAAATATTTTATTTCCTATTGTGTTATTACTTTCTACCCGCTAATACTAATTAGGCTAATTTTGATACCCAGAAAGGGCATCTACATTTATAACATTGCTAACCTGTTGGGGCATTGTGCCCTGTGATCTTTGCTGGGGTAAGTACTGAATCTGGAAATTGGTACCAAAAGTTGTGGGGACCTGGTTATTAAAACAAAACCAGCAATTACAACACTGATCAATGAAAATGACATGGACAAGTTTAACCTGAGGATGATTGACCATTTCCCAAAACTAAAAATGCAAGATCTCAACGCGGCATAACCTCACAGAGGAACAACATTCTAACATTAAAATATTTCCTGCATTGTTTTAACATTAATAATAGTATAAGAATAATATAATATGTTATCTGACACAAAAATAACAATTCTACACAAGACTTCAGCTTCAAAATACAAACACAACTTCAATATACAACCATAACTTATAACACTAATAACAAAATATACAAGTACATCAGATCTACCTGTATAGCTCCACTTGAGTTTATAAACTGAACACTTCGAGCATTATTCTGCCTTGGCTGCTGCTGCCATGTTATATCCTAAAAAGAAAAAAAACAACTTTTTGTAACTTACAAAAATTTAATTCCTTAAACTTTATTTTATAGTATTGGTTTGTTCAATAGATTATATAGAAATTTATTAAAACATACAAAAATATGTTTCATTTTAAAGGGGAACATTTCAAAAGTGGTAAATTATCTAAAACATATACCACTTAAAATGGTGAATATTAAATTTAATTATATTTCTTTCCCTCCATTTCGTTTATTGTCTTTTAATTTGTGTGTGCAAATCTCTTTAACAATATCTAGCCAACTGGGTAACATGGTAAGATTAACGTATGCTGATGTTCTAGAGTTTACATCCAACTTCATCAAATGTCCCTCAATTGTCTGTTGGTCAATCAAATCAGTCTCACCATAGAAACTGACCAAAGCAAAAAAAAAAAAAAAAAAAAAAAAAAAAAAAAAAAAAAAAAAAAATAAAAAAAAAAAAAAAAAATGTACTAGAATTTACATCCAACTTCATCAAATGTCCCTCAATTGTCTGTTGGTCAATCAAATCAGTCTCACCATAGAAACTGACCAAAGCAAAAAAAAAAAAAAAAAAAAAAAAAAAAAAAAAAAAAAAAAAAAAAAAAAAAAATCAAAAGAAATATAATAGTGAAAAAGAATTGGGAATTTAGACCATGAACAAACATGACCCATTACCTTGGAGACCGAACTAGTATTGTTGCTTGTGTTATTTGAAGATTGACTGGGCACCAACTTGAACTTTGTTTTACCCAGAGTGCTCTGCAAAGTGTATTTTAAATTATTAATTTTTAGAAAGTGTAAAAGTCTTCAGGGGGTTGATAAATATATAATTTATCAAATGTGTAAAAACTATTTGCATTTTAAATAATTTCACCATAACACACCATCTCAAAATTCAAAAGAACATCAACAGTTATTCAACAACTTAAACAAATAATAAATCATCTGACAGCAAAATTATAATTTCCAGTTTTTGTAATATTAAATGCGATGCCAACTCGTCTGTGTAACAACTAATATTTATTCCTCATTCTACATTCTTTTTATACCTCACATCACATGATCACCCACTCCATTTTTCCAACCAATATTCACGGCTTTAAGTTTAAACATTCATGAAAACAACTCACCATGTCCAGTCATACCACATGACAGCAACACAGGCCAATCAGGTCACAAAGTTCACTCAATGCACACAACAATGCTCATAAGTCATAATTCTATCACAGTTTTTGTGCTTTATTTACATTTTAATTTTTAAAAATTAAATTTTTGCTAGCATCATGGTAATGTGCTTGACATGAGATTAAAAATGGTTGTGAATTAGAACCAAAAAATTAAAAATCCCTTTCATCACATCATGGTACTTTATTCAATCTCAAAATTTTTTTTAAAGACTTTCTGTTGGTATCAAAGTTGGACAAACAGGTAATATCAGTTTATCATATGAGCTGATCATCACACTAAGGCATTATTTGAACTATAAATTAAATCAATCAAAGATTTGGAAAGACACATAATATGCAGTAATAGCATGACATATTAAGAGAACATGTAAACAAGGGCATCATTTTTTGTTAAATGTGCTTTTTCATTTTTTCCTTTCCCATATTAATTATGTTGTCTGGAGAAATTAAAAAAACAGCAACGGGGAAGGGGCGGGGTGGTTTACCCCCCAACTCAGATTGGAAGCAACTGCCCCCTTCCCCCATGTACATGCACCTGCATGTGCATACTTGTTATAGTGAGGTGCCCTGAACTAGCATAGTACATCACAAGTCATGACTTGGGCTGGGTGAGGGATGCACATGTAGAAAAATAGGGGCTGCACATTAGGCAAAAATGAATAAGCCACCAGTGGCATACCCCAGGATGGTGGGAAAGAGACTGAGGTCTACCCTTCTTGTGACAACACAATGCACAATATTATGTTAATAAATCATCATTGGTGACTCTAATAAGTCTCAGCTGTGCCCTGGTTAAAAATCAAATAATCTTAAAACTAGACACCAAATAAAGTCCAAAGAACTTGAAGGAATTTTGTACAATAAATTCTTAATTAAGAAACCAATTAAAATTTGAAAGTCCCAAACTGACCTTAACTGTATCCTGGGATGGTGACAATAAGGCAACAGTTTTCTTAGCTTTCCCTGAAGTTGTTGGTCCAGAGTTTAAAACTGCACTCACGTTATTGCTAGTGGTACCGGTGCCTGGAGCTAGGGTTGAGATGATGTTTACATTCTGGCAATGTAGAAGAGAGGATTATTTAGTTAGCCCTTTGATTTACCAGTCATGGTAACAGTAGGCAAATTTATAATTAGTGCTGATGCTTCTCTGTTTGATTTTATTGATACAGTATGACAGATCCTGGTCAACTTCTGATTTATGTGCTAAGTTAAGCTAAGAAGAGTTGCAATAAGTTTTTAAAATTATGAAATTTAATTTTAAAAAAATAGAAACCTAATAATAATTTTTCAGCATCAATGCTATTTTTTGCTTGCAGAAAACAGCGCTGATAAGTCCGCTTCCAAGTAGGTTTTCCTAGAATTGTTTATTTTGTTTCCATGAATTCGCCAGACTGAAAAGTGCAGGCTGCTCTAAACCCAACTTCCAACTTCTGTTCATTAATTTCATTTCATATTACCACTTATAACGCAATCCCCTTATAATGCAAAACCCCCAACATTTTGTTTGAAAAAAAAAAAGGAGCCGAAAAGTGTCATGTCAACGTATAATGCGTTGTTAGTCTTGTCCATAATAATACAATACAAATTAATAAAATAAATATTTATTTATAATAGAAATGTGAAATTCCTTAAAATTATTGTAATATCTAAAATGAACTACGGTTATACCGATAGAACAACATCTCATCAAAAGGGTGCTACTGACATTACAGGTGTTATGCATTGATTCGATGGGCTCTCTGTCGCCCAAATGCGATTGGGCAAGAAGATTTGGTTGCATTGCTAGGTCCATATATTCTTTACCAGAAATGAAACAAATTCTTACACTCATATAATACCAACCCCTAGTTTTAAGTCACATTTTTTACCTTAAATTTTGAGCATTATATGCAGCAATATACCGTACCGATATTTTGAAATGAATTCTAAAATAATTTTTTTAAAACTTTTCAACTTGTGTCGAACACACAAAACATAGGAAAAAAAAAAAAAAAGAACCACAGTTAAAAAACAACTTTAGTCTGGTTGATCTCATTTAATTAAAATTGTGTTATTATGCCAGAATTTCTTCTTATCTAAAAATATAATTAAAAAGATAAAATACCTGTGGTGTTGATGAGGCTGCTGCTGTTTGTGGTGGCTGTTGTTGGGTCTGCATACACTTTGGCATGTGAGAAGGCCAGTGTTTCTGCTGGCACTGATAGCTGCAATAACTTGTGTTCCAGCAGCAATAGTAAACAGCTTCTTTCAAACACTCGGCACACTGGGGAAATTAAAGCCAAAGACATAAAGACTTATCACTAGTTCAAAAAATAACAACAGAGGTACCGGTACCAAGATTGCAATTATTTATTAAATAACATATGAATGCACTGCAGAACCATTATAGAAAATTTTAACAGCTGATGAAAAAAAGGAATTAAGCACCATTCCTTTTCCCAAAATTTACATTTCGTGATCACAAATACTTTAGGAAGCATGTAAACTAGTAGACTTGTTGATAATAGTATTACTACTCATCAGCAATACAGTCTAGGACAATTTCAAACCTTGACAAATAATCCACTTGAGTTATGTTATTCTTAGGGTTATTCTTAAGAATACATTTACAAGTATGATCACATAAAAAGGAAGAGTGAAAAATGGAAATTAAATTCAAATATTATTTCAGTATGATCTATTATTTTACCTGCCTAAAAAAAAATTAAAAAAAAAAAAACTATTTTAAGACTGTAAAATGATGAACTATAAATTCAAAGAAGTTTAAATTCAAATAGGAAGAAAGAAAAAATACATCTTTTTCATAATCTGCAAAGGTTTTTGAGGCTTTTAAGTTTGCAATTTACTGGCAACATTCATTCAAATTATGGTGAGCTGTTGCACTTTCATGCAAAGTAATGTCTTTGGATTTAATAAATCTAGATATATTTACTTTGAGTTAAACCTAGAACAAATGGTAATTAGTTACTGGCATGTTACGGTTTTAAAATCTATTTTTTTTTTTGGACAAAATAATGAATATAATTTATTTTAGCTGTTACCTTTTCCAGTCAAGATCTAAATAACTGCATTCTAAAAGAGCATTTGATTCTCATCAATAACTACAGATTGACCCTCAGTTGAGCACAGATTTATAAATGGTAAGTTTATTTAAAAAAAATTAATTTGAATGTGACTACTGTCTCACCCATTGTTGCTTCTTTGTTTCTGCCACCACTTTCTCCATTTCTCTGTTGAACTCTTCTTTCAACTGGGAAACTAAAATGTTCTTCTGGAGCTCAAAACTGGCCAGGGTCTCTTCGAGTGTTATTTCTGTTGAATTTCAAATGCCATGAGGTAAAATTGCCAGTGTTGCCAGTTTTTTGGTATATTATGCAAGTAAGCTTCAACTGTCCAATACAAAATGTGTCATTCGAGAGAATATCACAAGCTAGCATAATTTTTTTATATTGAGAAAATGAAACATACAGTTAAAATAATTTGTCTTCAACTAATCAGCACTATCAACAAAAGAATGAAAATAATAATAATTTTCTTTGTTATTTTTTGTTTTGTTTGGATTTGCAACTTATTTTTGCTAGCTGCTGTTACTTCCGAACCTGTTTTTTTTTGTACGCAGCGTTAAGAAAACAAAAATTTAAGACACCTGAATTCTCAAATGCTCTTACGAAGTATTAAGGATGAGAAAGTGGACTGTAAGGAGACAGCTAATAGGAATATGGGGATTCTAGGATAATGGGTGGGGTAGAGAGGGAAAGGGCATGATGGAAGGGGGGCTGAGGAGATGTTGAGTAGATTAGTGTTTGGGGATTAAGGAGAAATATGCAGGTAGGGTCCTTGTGGGGCACAGTGTAGGGGCAGGATAAGAGGTAAGTGGAGAATAATAGGGGTTAGAATGGGGATAGATATTGTCGAGGGGATTTGGTGGGTGTTGAGAGGGACAGTGGGGTTGAGATGGAGGTTGTTGGGATGGTGTAGTTTGAGAGGGGGGTTGGTATAGGGTCTGACGGGATGCATTTCAGATCTTTGGAAATAATAGGAGTGTATTAAGTGGGTGAAGTTACTAGGACCACCACTGGTGAAACTGATTGGACCACCAGTGATGAAATTGATTGGATCACCACTGAAGATATTGACCATATTGTTCAAGCATAATTTCTAAATTAAAAAAATAATAATCAGTATTGCTCAGATTTTTTAATTTTAAATATAGAAACATCACTTTTTCATTGGGTAACCTAAAAAAGTTATTAATAAAATTACTCTATTTGTTAAAATGGAATACACTTACTGGCACTGTTGGACATATCCTCTAGTTTCTTTTCGTACATGTCCGTTGTTTTCTCCACTTCTGCAGTTGTTCCAGAGCTACTTGCATGCTTTGAAAGTGCCTTCAATAAATTTAAAAAAAAAAAAAAATAATCTAAATTGTTTAATTTGAGTTTAAAAAGAAAGCTTTTGCAATTTTAACATAAGGAATACCAAATATATACATTTGATATTAAAATTGATGCAGAGCCCAACAGAAATCTAATCCTACTTAAAGGTACCCGTAAACAGAACCCTTTCAAATATTTTTAGCCTGATATTGGTAGGTTACCTAAAATTCAAAATTTGAGGCCAAACAATTACATTTAAGCTAGGCAGTGGCGGTCACTGTGGGGGACAGGGTTAAAAGGGTGGGTGTTGGGAAGGGCAGGTGTTTAACGACAAAAGGAACAGTACTTTTGAGATGGCTGTTTGTGGAAATGGTGTAGGGCGTGGAGATAATAATTCTTTTCTGTACATATTATTTGTGCCAGGGGAAAGGTTAGCCCTCTGTTTTAGTTTTACAATTACAACACTGAAAATGAAAAGAATGTTGATGATAAAGCCAGTTTAAGCATAGCACATGTTCAGCTTCAGATGGCACACATAATTACAAAACCACCTGGTAAGTTAAATAATCTTCTTTCAGTAATTTCATTGCCAGCCGATGGGCTGCGGAACTCCCATTTCGTCATTGTAAGTGTTTTTAATGAGGCGCTCCGACAGCGTTTGTGTTTCGTCGGTTTTTTCATGACTACTAAAGAGACGGATGATTTCTGCTATAATTTGGCAGTGATGCAATTTACAATAAGCTGCCTCAGATCCATCAGCGGCTTCCTGAAACCATCCAAATGTGTGTTTCCAGGTGCGTCTGTACTTTTTTTTGTAAGAACTTTCCATTTCATTTTTGGTCACCATTATTGCATAGTCTGTAGATATTGGTTGTTGCTGTAAAAACCATTATTCATTCAGGTCCACTCCAGCAAAAACCAAAAAAGCCTGTTTGCTTTGACAAATGGACTTAGTTGTCCAATACTGTAAATTGCAAATTGGTACAAACTTCTACAGAGTACTGGTAAATCTTTCTGAAGAACCCCAAACTACACTAAGTATTTGTACATCTTATCAATTTTTTCCTGCATATTTGCATTTTAAAAATCTGTTTCAGATAACCAATGTTGCCAATAGGGGTTGCCCTAAGGCGATGCGACTGAACCTTGCACCATCAGAGAAGCCAAAATCAACAACATTTTTTTTAGTTACTGGTAAAAGGGGGTGAAGTTACTAGGACCACCACTGGTGAAACTGATTGGACCACCAGTGATGAAATTGATTGGATCACCACTGAAGAAATTGATTGGACCACCACTGGTGAAAGTGAATGGGCCACCACTGGTGAAATAACCGTCCAGATAAAAATCAGGTGAAGACAGTAATAGTGAGTACAAAAAGCTGCATGCAAATCAAAAGAAGCATCTCTGATAGACTACGTTGCTGCAACAAAGTACTGGCATATGTGCAATGGTTTGGGAAACGATGCGGCTATCCTAACGGCTCCTAGCGGGTGCCAGGGGAAGCCTTGAAACTTTCGATTGATGTCGAGTCCACGGCAGCCTTGTCCAGTTGGTTCCAAGCAATTATTGTTTGTGGGAAGAATGATTGTTTATATTGAACTGTGTTACACCGAGGTACAGTGAAGCCTTTACCATTGTTCCAAATGTAACTGCTCATGGAGTTTCCAGAGGTGAAGTCAGTGTTTATTGAGCGTTTGGCTCTGATTAAGCGACCTGGCTTCTGTGGGGTGAGAAACGTGTTAGCTGGAATGGCCGGCACTAGCCCCATGACCACTTTATAGAGAAATGTTAGACGGGAGGGGATGTCATATCTTTTTAACAGGTCAGTGACAAAGCCAGGAGTGGAGTGATGGATATGTAGTCACTTGCAATGAAGCGCACTGCGTTGCGTTGTATTTGCTCCATCTTGTCCACGTCTTGCTTTAGGTATGGGTCCTAGATTATCGAACCATATTCTAGTAGCAGACCGACTATTGCGAGATAGGCATTTCGTTTGCAGGATGTTGGGCAGTGGCACAGATTTCTTCGAATAAAATTTTCTGGGCTAGATGATGTTTTCCTAATAATTAAAAATATACATTTACAGATAACACTAATTAATAATTATTTTTAAAAAAAATTAATATCATCTAACAGATTAAATAACTGAATGCTATTGGATTTAACTGAAAATTTTTGTGGGGCAAAGAAGAAAGCTAATAAAAATTATGTTTGCCTTAGATACTCATTCTAAAGTCTTTTTGTTTATAACCAGACCCTTTAGTTTTTGAAGGAGAAAAGTGTGAAGTGTACAATGGAATTCTTTGCCACTAAACATACACAATATACCAACCACCCAGGCCTTCAAAACTGCACTAAAAACATATCTTTTTAAATTATACTACCCTGACAGATTTCCCTCCTCTGACCAATAAATGATCTTGCTGGCTGCC
This sequence comes from Lymnaea stagnalis, assembly GCA_964033795.1. Taxonomy (NCBI): domain Eukaryota; kingdom Metazoa; phylum Mollusca; class Gastropoda; family Lymnaeidae; genus Lymnaea; species Lymnaea stagnalis. The sequence continues at coordinate 1,095,076 of CAXITT010000117.1, forward strand.
GTCCATGGTTTATCTTGTAAAAGTTATGTGGTGGGGTGGGTGAATATACATTGCTGTTCTTTTTTTCATAAATGTATTTTATTTTAATGCCATAATTATGTCTCTATTTTTATGTTCAGCGCGGTGAGCCCAGCCCTAGGCTGGGGTACCGCGCTATATAAGACGTCTTATTATTATTATTATAACCCACTCATAAGCAGACCTCATAAAATGAAATGTCAGTGTAAACAGTATGGTACCAAAGAATATCAATGAGAGAATGATGGGGCTAAAAAAACTACTGCATAGTAGCACCAACTACTTCCGGTATCTTTGTTTGTGTAAGTCAGTAAACAATGGCTGAGGTGCATCAATTAAAATTTAGCTGGAATCAAAATTTTTAAAACATGACATTAAAATTTTATTTTAAGTAAGGTTAGTGGATATATTTAGTAATATTTAAAGCTTCTGTTAATGTATTCAAATCTTGTAGAGAATACAGTCGACAGTTGATCAACAATAACAATTTCGTTATCTCTTAACCCTAGCACCCAATTTATTCCTCTGAAATATTTCCACAAAAAAGTTGGCTTTAGAAAGAGTACATATGGTACAAAGAAAAGCAAACCTCATCTGACATATCCTGTGCCACTTTAATAAGAGATGTCATTTCTGTGCTTATCATGGTGTTTATCTGTGGATTAATGATACAGCTTTTTATCTATTTTTTTAATTGTGAACATGATAAGACTTTACAAATACAATAACTTTTAAAATCCAATCCATTATTGTGAAACACTTGCACATAAATTTTAATATAGGAATAAATCAAAGAAAACTGGGTGTAATATCTTGTGTAGCTAGGTGGCCACCAAATCTATCAGACGGTGCCACCAAATCTATTAGACGGTGCCATAAAATTTATTATTCAGGTTTCATAGACTTGACAAGAAAAGGGACCAATGCTAAGAAAATAAGTACCAGCATTTTTCGGATGTCTCGCAGGAGATTTCTTTTATTCTGAGCCTTATAATAAATAAATAAATTAAGCTTCAAAGCTTTTTTGTGCCAGGCTTCTAATTTTTTCATATTGTTGGCAGATTTTTTATAAAACTGTATACCAAAAAAAAAAAAAAACCACAAAAAAAAACTATTACAACTTGCCTCCATGTATCAGAGAAATAAATTGTTAGAAATTAGCAACCTTTAGAACAATAACCCAAACACAGGTAAACAGGATAATAAATATGTCAGATAACATCTGTATTTTTTTTAAAATGAGAAATTCTATTGATAACAATGCTGCCATTAGATTTTTTTTTTTTAGAAAATCCATAACGATTTGGCCTCCTGAGACTGAGAGTTAAAACAAATTTATAACAATCATTTCTTACCTTTGACACCTGCTGGAGAAGTTCTTGAAATCGGCTAGCTTGGGATCTCCTGGTGTAAAACGTAATTTAAAAAAATTTATTACTTTATGACATGAAACTGGAAAACTTTGATTTTCACAACTATTCTTTATCATCCCTCCACCCCCCCCCCCCCACACAAAAAAAATTAAAAATAATGTTTGATAAGGTAAATCCCCCAGAAACAAGGGCATGAGGTAGAGACTTAACAGAGGGATTGCAATTATGATATCAAAATAGAATAGATTTTACCAGTAAAGTTCTGTAAAAGTGGCAAACAGAAGACAAAATAAAAGCGGTTAAAATTTATTTTATTTTCTTTTGAATGTGGTCTGAGTGATTTTGAGAAGGAATTCCTACGAAAAGGTAATCTAATATCTAGTTTTCAACTTCATTTCTTTGCTATTGAATTGATGCACATTGGAGCTTTAAAAAGTTGGCTGTCATTTCAGGAATAATTACAAAGCTTACAATCCTTTCTTTACATAGTTGAAATATTTCAATTAATTTTTAAAAAAAAAAAGCAAAAAACATTTGAAAGAGCGATTCCTCAAAGACTAGACAAACCATACAAATTGAATTTTGTTTTTAAAAAATATGCCTCCATACATTGTGCAAACTTAACTCTCTAGCAGGGGTGGCCACCCTGCGGCCCGCCACAATAAATATTGTGGCCCGCCTGATGTATGAACTTATTTCTTCACTCATTTAGCCATTTTAAAAAATTCTTGGCATACCTGCACTTTTTTATGAGTATGAGCCATTTTGGTGTACCCCTTGTCAAACTCATGTTTGTGCCATATTGGTTAATTCATCAAGTTCTTTCACTCGCCGACTAGACAATATGTCATGATACGCATAAAAATATGTCACCAAGTCAAGCGTGGGAAGAACGTTCACTAACTACTTAATCTCTCAAACACATACTGCGCGTAATCAAACATAATATCCAGTTGCAACAATTATTATTGAACTCCCATACTGAACACCACTCTTTTACATTGATTTAAAAATAAAAATATTCAAATAAGTAATTTTGAATAAAAATTGTTACTATGTTAATGTTACAATTTAGTAACTACATAAATTAAAGGATTTATATAAACAAAGCTAGGTAACTAAGGTAAAGGGAACCTCAATTTCCTCTAGCATTTGAATTATAATCAAAGAGGCCTTTAAATTTAAAGCCATTTGGATTGGTCATCCCTGATCTAATTGATGAAAAAAAGGATGATAATTTTCTACTTAAAGATAGGCAAAAATAATAGAATTCTATTCAAAATTCCATAGATCATCAAAACAAAAACACAGATTTACAAGTTTTGCAATAGTTTTTTTTTTGAAACTGTGTAGTTTTATTATACCATTGTGCAAACATAAACAAACAGACAAATCTGCATTACTCGCACCTGCACATGTTAAGTGTTCATTACACTTAGACAATTTTTATTCAGAGATGCTTAACAAAAATTTTTTACTGACCTGTTTTGAGAGGATTCGGTTCCATACAATGTTACATCAGCATTGGCCACAAAAGCTGAACCGGGCGTTGGTGCCAAGTTGGTGTGGGAGGATGCTCTTGCACCTCCCACTGCACAATCACGGTCCGTAATGTTTACCAATGAGTTTACACAGATGGGAGTGTTAGTTTTACTGGAAGCTACAATGACAGAGACAGGGGGCGGATCACTCTGGGTGAGAACATGTCTGATCACTGATGATGCACCACCACCAGCTTTTGTTTTGTGGCTGCGGTTCAGTGCCTTTGAGCTGGCTGCTGGGTTCGGTACAGTTGAGGGGTTGGTCGCGCCATTGCCGGCGCTTGTTATCACAGGAGTCGTGGATGTCTGAGCCGCTTTCAGACAGTGGTGATTGACAGATGTCAGCAGGCTGGTCTTCTTCTTTCCAGATGCTGAAGGTTGCTTTGGAGCTTTAGGATGAGACAAAATTGATGGGACTTTACGACTTTTCTGCTGGTGAACACCACTTTCTCCTTCTGTGTCCTCCCCTGGCTGGATTGGTTTAGTTATACTTGTTTGCAGTTTCAATGTTTTAAATGATGACCTGTTTTCACTGGCTTGGTTTGAAACTTCAGAGGGGGATGATTCTGTATCCCTGTTGTGCTCTGCTTCACCTGGTGTTAAAATTTCTAGATCCTCTTTGTCTCCAGAGTGAGATGTGTCAACACCCTCCTCACATATCACCTCCATTTCTAAACTGACATAGCTGTCTTCTCCACCGTCCTCATCCTCATCTGTGGGCTCCTCATCATCATCATCGATGGTGATGATCTGAGAAGAACCAGATGTGTCCAGTGCTTTGACATTGTTAAGAGTCAGGCGCACATCTTTGAATCTGCCGGGCTTTCTGGCCCCATCCAAATTCAGAAGCCGATTTTCTGAGGCCGTTGCTGGGGTCAATGTCTTGTTTTTATCATCATTCCTTTGTTGGATGTTGGAAAAATCTGAGCTTTTAGATGCCTCTGCAGCCTTAAGGGTAGGTGTTAAATCTGTGGGTAAATTTACATTTTCTGAATCTGAAGTTTTTTTCTCCACCTTAGATTTATCATAATTGTTGGAAGAGGGTGGATTTTTTCCATCAGTTGGTAAGTTATTTTTATCAGATCCATGTGTCATGATCTCTCCAGAATTCTGGCTGTCATATCCTAACACTGAAATTGACCTACCTTCAACAGAGAGGACCTTCTCTGGAATAGAAGTCCTTTCTGGTAAGTCACTAGACTTTTTTAATGTGGTGTTTACTGGTTCATTACCGACAGCTGGGTTTTGGCCCATGCAGGGCAAACTCTTGGTTGTGGTTAAATTATCATCAGTTCTGTCTGTGCTAACAGTCATCAAAGTTTCCCCATCCACATTGTGGGGTGGTGTTGTGGTTGTAGATTCTAAGGTATTTGCCGGGGCCGAGGGTTTACTTGGCAATTTAACTGCATCCCCTTCCTCAGCAATATCCATTAGAAGTGCATCACTGGCAATGCTGTCATCATCATCATCATCATCATCAATTAGCCCATCCTCGTCCTCAGGATTGACAAGGTGGGCACCGTCCTCAACATCACTTCCAATGCTGTCTATACCCAGTTTGGCCTTACAAGTTTCAATAACCTTTTGCAAGCTCTCCTTGTATTTGGAGCCTGGGCTTACAGTTGCAGCTGTTGGCACTTGTTGGCCGGAAGGTGCAGGAAGAGGTGTTCTGGGAGGTGAAGTTGGATTCGATGGTGAATCGGAAGATTCCCCTGCAATGACAAATCCCTCTGCTTTATCGCCCATGCTAATTTCTGTTGCCACACTGTTGTCATGCCTAGAAGACATTGAGGCTGATGCCGACATGACGTCTACATGTTTAATGGATGGAGTGGTTTCTGCTGCTTCAGCACTTCTGGCATGAGCATCTCCACCCGGATTACAGTCCTTTTCTTGTGATTGTTGTCCAGGTTCCTGATGGCCCCTGTTCGCAGGTTCGGAAGAGATGGAGTCTTCACCTGAAACCTGTAAACTTTGACACAGTTTCTCATTTGAATTTGTCAGGTCCTGACATGGAAGGGAAACTATTTTTGACTTTGAATTATCAAGACCTTTCTTTTTAGAATTTACAACAGCGTCAACGACACCGGACTGAACACTTTTATCTACGCTTGCCAACTCTCTGTCTTTTTCAGGGGCTTTTGCACATGATTTCACCTCAGTCCGTCCCATAACATTATCCGAAACACTCGCAGAGTGGCTCAGGGGAGAAAAAGTTGAACCAATACTGGAAGGCGAAGAACAAGTACTTGTTTCGGTGGAACCATCTGCTCCTGTTAAGGTCTTGTCGTTGTGTTTTGAACTACTGTCTATGGCAGAGTCTTTACCTTTGGACTTTTCTTCCTGCTGCACTGATGTCTCTTTCACAACAAGATTGGTTTCTTCTTTGTTTTTTTCTTTCCCTGACAGCTTGTTAAATTCAGGGGTGTCAAGTGCAGACTGCCTCAACGTCAAAGACGTCTCTTTCTCTGACAGCTTGTTAACTTCAGGAGGGTCAGGTGCAGACTGCCTCAACGTCAAAGACGTCTCTTTCTCTGGCAGCTTGTTAACTTCAGGAGTGTCAGGTGCAGACTGCCTCAACGTCAAAGACGTCTCTTTCTCTGGCAGCTTGTTAACTTCAGGAGTGTCAGGTGCAGACTGCCTCAACGTCAAAGACGTCTCTTTTTCTGGCAGCTTGTTAACTTCAGGAGTGTCAGGTGTAGACTGCCTCAGTGACAAAGACGTCTCTTTCTCTAGCAGCTTGTTAACTGTAGGAGCGCCAGGTGTACATTGCCTCAATGTAACTGGGAGTGGCCGATTCTCAGGGAACGTTTGAACAACTTTAAGCACTGCAGAGAAATATAAAATCATCAACAGCCCAGGACTCCTTCACTTTAGGAATTTTTCTTTAAAATATCCAATTATAGAATTAGTAAGTTTACTTATGAACTTTTCTTTTGTCTGAAACCCTTTTTCTGTTCTGACAACATAAGTGTTTTATGATCAACCTCCCTACATCCTAACCAGCTTAAAATTCAGTACATTTGAATTGTGGAAAATTTGAATCTATTGTTTATGGTACACATTCCTTTAAATGGCAATCTTTAGGGTGTGTAACTAGGATGATAATTATAATACATTCTCCAAACAAAGGCCAGGAGGTAAAAATGCAATGTTGATCTATACATATTACACTAGCATTAAAAAAAATCATCTGAGTATATGACCAACCCCCAACACACACACAACACCCCCCCCCCCCACTTTACAAGGGCAGCTTAAATAAATTGAGCAAATTTGAACAATCACAAAGTTTTTTTCCCCAACCATCACAAAAGGCATTTCTATCAAACTGCAAAATATACCTGGCAAATTAGGCTTGAGGGCTGATGTTGACTGAGTGGGTCCAGGATCTATTTGTTGCTGACTCAATAGGAAAACTCCTTTAGGCATTGGTTTCAAATAGATTATCTGATAGGAAAGTCGACATGTTTAAAAGGGTTAAGATTAAAAAAATGTTCTTATTCTTCTGGAATTTTTCATCCGCTTATCATTTACTTGTTAAATTAATCATTTTGGCTGCTCTCTGGCTATTTTAGGCCCTGTCTGATCATGTCGTAAGAGGAAAAAAACTTCCAAGAAGACACAGCACACCAATGCTGACACTTAAGAGAGATGCACTGTGTAATTATGCTGCAAAAACATAGTACTGAACACTGAGATAGTAAAGACAGAATTTCACCCAGCGAATAAGAAGAAATGTCACGGATCTTAAGAGAACTTCTGAAAAGTGTTGTCACTTATTTGTCTTCACCTGTCTCTGCTGTGGTCCGGGCGCTGCCGTTGATTTCAGCACCACTGTCCCATGCTGCTGGTTCCCTTTCTTTAAGGTTATTGTGTTGTATTTAGTCTTTAGGGCCATTGCCGTTTTGCTTGCTGCTGACTGAACTTCGTTCATCTGGAAAATAAAGTCCAGTGTAATGTAGCGTTGAGGGGGTGGGTAGGAATTTTGGATATAGTGATGGTATGTAGTACCAAATGTCCTCAAAAATAGGTGGGGTGGGGGTAGTGTGTTAAGATTTAAGCTGTTGTATTTGAGGGTAACATGGCTAGATAGTAAGAGTGGGGCAGGTTTTTTTTTAACCTGAAGCAAGAGTTTTTAAAGCTTCTCAGACTTCTAATGAAACATTTATACATGGGGAAAACTTTTTAAACTGATAATGTCATCCACTTATCTATTTCTATCTGCAATAGATAACAACAAAGAGTGGGATGATATCCTAGCAAAGTGGGGTTTAATCTGATTAGAACAATGCTGACATGACACTACAGTCATTGGTTGTAGCTTTTGCAGTTTGTTTTCCTGGTAATTTTTGTATACAATGATAAAATATGTTTCAGCTTTATTTTAGCGAGGATCCCAAAATGGTTGTATTTCTTGTAGTTTTAAATATTATTTTTTACAAAACATAACATCCCTAAAAAAAAAGTTATATTTCATCTACATTTAAATCTACAACAAGTTTAGCTATGCTTGCGAAAGTATATTGTTGAGATAGTCAAAAAAAAAAAAAAATTGGTACCGTTTTCTTAAAATTTAATTTTGGCAGGTTTAAAATTCATTTTTAATTAAGATACCCATATTTAAATTCAAACTAAATTCTTCTTCCTGGTGGATGCAGATGACTCTGTGAAGACTGACTCAAATATTAGACTGCACCATGTTCTCTTTAAAAATCGATCCCTTACCTTTACACGGACTGCCACTTTAGATTTCATCTCTGACCTTCCCTTGTCCTTGTTCTGTTCTGATGAAGTTACACTGACGTTCTTCGTCTTCTTGTAAACATTGTCAATACTGAAAGGCGTCTTTGGGGGGGCGTATTCAAAAGATCCAAATTTTTCCCTAATAAATATGGTAAAACGTTTAACTATTGATAAGATGTGAGGGATATGAGTGCATGTGAAACCAAGTTTTAAAAAAAATTAGTATTTTTGTGCAACTTGGTCACTTAACGCCATCGAAATGAGAAATGCATTGGGGGTGAAAAATTTTAAAAGATGTCAGAGAATAATTTTTAAAGCTCTGCAGATAAATGGAGTAAATAAGTAGTAGAGACAAGAATTATCCATAATTTTTTCCCAGTATACATTAGCTAAACAGATGCTGTTATAGAAGAATAAATTTGTCTTTAGTTAAACCAAATTATCATCTATGAGATAAGAAACACAGAATGGTGGCCATATGAGCCTCAATAGAGCACACTGATTTAATGACCAGAATACAACTCTAGCAAAATATTCATACATACTTTCATAGATTTTACATACTCACTTTAATTTTTTAACATGAAGAGCTACCTCCTTCATTGCCAGATCCATCCCACCCCTCCCCTTTTTTACAACAACAGGTCCATTTCTGGACAGCATGAAGCAAGAAGCTACTGGTACCCAAGACCTGCAAATGAAAAGAAATACATTTTTTTTTTAATTTTGGAATCTGATTTTCAAAATTTTAATTTACAGAAATTTGGTTCACAATATGTTAAAAGCAACTTGAAAGATCTAGAAAAAAATGTCATGCAAAATTTAATAAATGTTGTATGTAACTAAAGATATTGAGAATAACACCTTAATCATCGTATACGCTAATTGATAGATCCAAGCTGACAGAGGCACTCAAGATGTTTTATTGTGTACAAATTTTTTGAATATTATGGCTAATTTATCCAAATTAATCTTGGTAACTCCTTCTCTTCCCCAACTCCTCTTGTTTATTTGTTTGTTTAGATCAGTCACTTGACAATCAAGAGGGCTTACATTTTACAAACAATCGATCAAACATTGTCTTATAATACAAGGATAAAAAAACAAATCAAGTAAAATATAAAACTACTTCACCTGTCATGAGCACCAAAGAATCTTACATCAACCTGTCCATTCACTTCCCTGAGAGCCTGGGTAAAAATGAAGATCAGAAATAAACAAATATTCCAGTAAAATTAATATATTTTTTTTAAAAATTAAGGTATTAGAAGTACTTCTAATGTGTCTTGCCAAAGAATCAAAATTTGGCCCAATTGGAAGTAAAAATGTTTGTCGCAATCTGAACTATCTTGTAGTCAGAGGCAGTCAGCGGTGAGCAGAACGGTGCAACAGTTATAAAATGATGTGCCAAATGTAAAGAAAAACAAGGAAAAAAACAACAATTTCTAGTTATTTTGGTGCACTATAATGGCATCTTGAAAAAAACCTAGAAAAGAAGCTAAGATTGCCGACTATGATGGCAAGTCACAAATTTAGAACAGACCTAAACTTAACACAGGTAATCGAGTAAATCTTCTGCAGCTTATGAACAATCCTATTCATGCTTAAATTTGAAAGAAGCTCTTCCCATTTATTTCAGCACTGTGAATATCAACATAATGGTAACATGTTTTTAAATCTTACCTTGGCTGGCCAAAATGGGTATCCCTTAAGCTTTGCCCATACAAGGCCATGAGGAACTCTCTATGGAAAGAAAAAAATGGTTTCATCCCAACAACAGTGGTTATTTAAGAATTTTATTTGTGAAAGTAAGGGAGTTACTAAAATGGGGAATTCTTTGATAGCTGTAGTTTAAAAATTGAAAGATTTTTTCCTAAAATAACTAATCTTTTGGGTCTATCCTGTCTTTTGGCCATCTAGGAGTCCTGTGGTGTGTGTGCCCCCCCCAATGGGGGTGGTTAATTTTTTTTACTTTGAATTAACTATATTACTTATTTATAAAGTAGCATGGAGGTTGGCGATGATGTGAGTGTATGTTTGGAGGCAGGGGTCTGCAACATGAAAAAGGAAGAAATAGAATGTTAAGAAATTAATTTTTTTGTCACAATTTATGTTTAGTTGAACTAAACCTATTCCCCCCCCCCCCCCTTCCCTTTTTCCCCCCCCGGTCACTGTTGCACCCTTCGCAAGATAAAGTAGATACCTGCACAAAAAACACAAAACAAACAGAACACAAATAATCAAGTCCACTTACACAAGGCTCACAAAACCAGTCACTGTTATTTTGTACACAAGAATGGTAGTAACAATCAGGACAGACCTCAATTTCACTCATCTGTGGACAAATTAATGATAACAACCATGTCATGGATCAATTTTATAATTTATGGCTTAAAAACTTCTTACTCTTTTAAAATCTCAGTTTATATGCAAGAACTCTCCAGCCAATGTCTGTTAGATTGATCAAGATCAAATATTCATTATTAGACTTTAAAAAAAAAAAAAAAGGCTCTTATAAAATTATTGAGTCCTGTAGGTTGTGAAGGTTCATCTACAATGTACTAGAATTGTACAAATAAAACTAAAATTAAACAAAGTTCGAAGCTGTAAGATGAAACAAAATATTAATAGAAAAAAACAACAACTAAATCTACAACATACAAAGCCTGTTCCTTACCTCGTGCTTGCAAACTTTCATTAATGACCTAGCCGCTGAAGTGATTTTGTTGGCAACTAAAAAGAAAAGAATCAATCATGTGAATGTGTTGGAAATCAGGCATTAGTAATCATGTGTCTGTGAGATGGACTTCAAATTATGATTTAGTCTGTGATGCTTAATACCAAAGGTATTACAGTGGTGTGATCATTTGATAGAAAGTTTAAAATCTTTCTTCACCATGTATGAGTGAGATATGAATAAATTTGTCTTAAGAGTTGGAATATTCAATTATGGCAAGAGCCTATCTCCCAGAAGATATCAAGGATTCCAATAAATGACTGTACCATCAATAATGATCAATAAATTGATCGTGGGCCCTTAAGATATAGAAGAAGAATAAACAAATATTAATTGTGCCACATACAGTTAAATAACGGCACTTTCCAAACTCTGACATAAGCTAAAGTATTATCTAAATGCAGCTATTCTCTGCACAAGTGTTTGGAACAAACTTAAAATTTAAAAACTAATTTAGCAGTAAATTATTCGATGTAAACAGCTACTCACACTTACTTCCATTGTAAACTGCTGAATTGTGGAAAATCCATTTAGCATCTGCCAAAAAAGCTTCAGTACATCCGTACAATTTTCTTCTGATATTCTGTAAAAATTGTTCAAAATAAACAGTATCAATTTTTTGCTTATTATTTATTACAAATGGAAATATACATTACAGGCAAGAAGACCTGCAAAAAAAAAAAAAAAAAAAATAATGGCTTGCTCTATAAAAAAAAAGAAAAAAATAAAAAAAAAAAAAAAAAATTAATTGTGGAAAAACCATTTAACATCTGACAAAAAAGCTTCAGTACATCCGTAAAATTTTCTTCTGATATTCTGTAAAAATTGTTCAAAATAAACAGTATCAATTTTTTGCTTATTATTTATTAAAAATGGAAATATACATTACAGGCAAGAAGACCTGCAAAAAAAAAAAAAAAAAGTTCTTGGCTTGCTCTATAAAGGAAAGGGCTAAATTGAACACATGAAAAGAAAGAATATCACATCAACTTTTGGCAATTTTCAGCTGTCTAAAATTTAATTATTTACCTTTTCTAGAATTCCGAGGCTCATAGGAAAGAAAACATAGTCTGTATAATTAGGAAAATGCAATGGATCAACGGGATGCTCAAATGTTGAAGCCTGATTTCAAAGAAATAAAAAAATACGAAATTTGATCACATATTGTTAAGAAACGGCATCAATAATTAAAAAAATTACAAAGAAATCCTCCTCCTGTAGTCTAGAGCAAAAAACAATACATTAATGTTTGCTATCCTAAAATGCCTTTTTCTTTTTGCTTAGAAAAATTATATCTTGCAAATTCCAATAGTTTAAGAATATTTTCTATTACATGTATATAATTTTATCAGTATCATGTCAATAAACTGTAATGTAATAAAGTGAAAAAATATAAAGGCTAGATAAGAACATTTTCCATAACCTACCCCTACGGTGCGCATGCGCTCCAGGGCGTACTTCAATAAAGTGCAAAGCTTGTCCAGGGTGATCATTGCCATTGCTTTTGATCTTGTATCTGTGCATTCAGCCTTCATAATTTTCTGTTTATTTTGAAATACAACAGGTAAGCAGCTCTTTCTTACGTCAAAACTCATTAAAACAAATCAATGAGAGGTCATCAAAGCACAGACTTGAGGTGTGCAAATCAAAGGACACAGACATGAGGTGTGCATTATCAAAGCACACTAACATGATGTGTCTAACATCAAAACACATAATTGAAAAGTGAATACATTTAAACAAATCAACAAGAGGGAGGTGCAGATAAAAAAAAAATCAGTTAAGAGTTTGCAAATCAAAAATCCTTATTTATATTTACAAAAATAATTTTATGGTTTGAAAATTTGCAAAATCTCAATCCGTACCTCACATTCAGGGCAAACCCAGTCTTTAGATACTTTGTTTTCCAGGCTGAGACACTTGGTGTGAAAGACACGAGGGCAAAGTTCGCAGCATATCACCTGGCCTTCCTTGTGGCAAGCCCAACAAAAGTAATCATTTTTGTTGTCCTGCAAAAAAAAAAACCAAAAAAAGGCCCACAGATGCAGACATTTATCTAACCAGGATGGGCACCCTGTATGGGCTACAAGCTATACAAAAAATATAATATAAAAAATAAAATCTACTTGAACATCATGAATTGAGGGTTATGGAAATGGTAATAAGGAAAATTTAGACCAGTTTATTTGAAAAAAAAATTTCAGCACTTTTAAAATATAGTTTGAAATATAGTTTGTTGACAATGCATTCCATTAAAAAAAATATAAAAAAATGATAGTACAAAATATAAATGCATGCAGTAACCGCCATTATGAACCTGTTGAACACAGGCAGTCACCCCCATTATGAAACTGTTGTACACTTTAAAAATTTGTCATTATGGTCAAGTAGAAATAGTTACACAAAATGTTTAGATCTTGCCCAAATTGGTCACATTTTTTAATAAAGTATATAGTATTTAAGCTTGAAAAAAAAAGAGTATTGATGCTTAGCAATAAGTTAATGGGAGTACAAAGTGGTGTGCCCATTTATCAGAACAAAATAAGTGTATATAACTCAACATTTTTAATTTAAATCAGTTGATTTAAAACAATGGAATATTCGTCACTCAACTGTTAATTAATATATTCTGTTCAACAGATTTGATCAGAAATCTACAAACAGAATAAAATTCCAAAATACAATTTGAGTCAACAGCTTGCCTTACCTCTCCTGTTCCATCATTCCGGCCTATTTTTCTCCGCTTCGGAGGAATGTCTGACTGTTCATCGTTTGACTTTTCCTCTGCAATTTTTCTTTTCTTTGCCGATGTGGGAGTGGAGTCTGGGAAAAGGTATATATTATTTTGTTTTACTGCTCGACCTTCATTTCTCAAAATACTAATGACGAAAAAAAATTTAGTTAGCCTATTGTAAGGAAAACAAATTTAGAAGAAAAGGTCATCAGAGTTAGGAACATTGCAAATACTGTGCATGGGTGAATTATGGAAGTCCTAAATATTTTTGAATACTATTTAACTTGTTCATTTATTCAAAAGTCATGAACCCTAAATTGTACCCAAGAGTCATAAAGGCGGTTAGAAAAAAATTGTTTTTGAAAAACCACCTCACACATGTTTTATTTAAGAATTCTCTGGGAATTTTGTAATTATCACTAATATGTGATATTTTTAATTTAATATTTAAAAACTGGTTGGATGGGTCTCGTTAGCCTTGGACGGCAACTCATCTAAATGTGAATTCAAACCGGGAGCCAGAATGATCAATAAATTGATTGTGGGCTTTCAAATATAGAAAAAAAAAATAAAAGAAATACAAAATAACCTTTGCTAATGGACTTCCGACCTTTGACAGGATTGTCAGATGACAAATTGGCTGTTATTGCGGTAAGCATACTCTCTTGAGAAGCTGTTGAAACTGTTGACGTCCCGGTCATAATGAGAGTCCCTGTTGAAAGACGAGTTCGAATCCCCTTGCCTGGTGGGGTGGCTGCTGGCTTAGTTTTAACTGAAACATTTTCTGAAATAAGCATGGAAAGATTTTGTGAAATATCTCTTGAGGGAAGCTCTGTTGCCTCATCCCTTTAAAAAAAACTTAGGATGTTCAGTTTCAGAAACAGGTTTAGTTATTTTTTATAAATGTCTGTGTAGTTTACAGATGGTGTAGGATTTTTTTTTAGAAATTGTGACATTTTCCTTTTTCGGGGGTCAAAATATAATACTTAATAGAGAGACAAATCTACAGTGGCAAACAATTTTTGTTCATCTGTCAGAATAAGAAATTGAAATCTTATGAAATAATCTGTTGAATATGTCTCAAATAAATCACCTTGTGAATGGCTATCGCCACTTTCTTTGACTTTCTTTTGAGCATCACCTGCAAAATAAGATAACAAATAAATTATTTTTGTAATTTGTGTTCCAATATCTACTGCTTGATGCCAATGCCACTGGCAACAGATATTTTGGATGAAGCAATTAAATTTAAGTAAAATAGAAAAAAGATTTTACTACTAACATCTATTGGTCTACGTAGCCTAATATACAAAACAAACTGCCCAGATAAATTGGATTTTACCCGCTAAATTGATTCTGATTAAAAAAAAAACCAATCTCACCTTCATTACTTTCTGTTTTGAGATCCCCTGAGCAAAGAATAAATATTTCATATAATAAGTTTTTCAAGGGCAATGTGCAATATAAAATAAAGAGTACAAATGACCTTCAAGTTTGCTAAGCAAATTTCGTCACAGAGTTTTAAAAAATGCAGGTTAAATTGCATTTGAATTTTTAAAATGGGCATATTTAAGTATTAAAATATCTAAAAACTGCATATAAATTTGTGGCTTTTGTTTGGATTTTCAATAAAGATCGGTGTGTGATAATATGGCTTAATAATAAACATAAAAACAAAATGTTTGTTTACTTAGTGCTTGGCATAAAATAGTTAAGGTAAGGTGTTTTACCTCCTACTGACTTTCTCTTTCCAATCTTTTCCGATCGTCTTTGCATTTCTGAATTGTTCTAAAAAAAAGGTTTTCAAAATGCTTCAATCTTTTAACAACAATTTTATTTTTATTTATGAGGAAAAAAAAATACTTTTTACATTATACTTTAAGATATGTCTTTCTGACTAACTCAAATATGAAAAGAAGAGTAATGTTTTCTTATTATTATGATAAAATTTCAATTTCTTTTAAATAAAATGTGACAGGAAATATGTTGCAAACATATGTTTACACTTGCAAACACTTAGTGAAAAGATTTAAAAAAATAATATGTTAGCCTTTAAACACCCAAAATATCCCACTCATAATAATGAGAAACCAATACAATTATGGTCATTTTGTAATTGCTATATGGAACAGCTATTTGTAGAAAAAATAATTTTAAAAGATATTTTGACTGTGACATACATCAGGTCTGTCTAATTTGAAATTAGACAAAGGTCTCGTTTTACACATGCAGAGATCATAACTATATGATCTCAACAATGTATGTTTTCTATATTTACTTTTAAAACGAAAATGATGTGCTTTTTTAAAATTAAGATTTTTAAGCTCTATTTAGTGTAATAATAATTTAATTTTCTAAAACAAATTCAACTGATGAATGTTCTATGACACCTGTATGTTGTAATTGCTATTACATTGAAATAATCATAAAAAGTATTTTACTGTATTTACAATAAATACATAATAAATTCATCACAATCAAATCTGATCATGTATTAGAAACACTTGGATGATGTTGTATTTTCAAATACTATTCAAACGCATGCCTGACCATAAAGTATATGCTACTACGGGCCACATGTGACAGAGGTCATCAGGTGGAGGAACCTGATATGCGTCATACCAATCTTTTTAGGGAACTTTGTATATCTTTGAAACTAGACTAGAAACTGATGTCATCTACTTTTGTCCCCTTTCTTAAAAAAAAAATGTTATAATAAATTGCACTGGAAAGTATAGTTGATGATAAGCTAAATCTTAACATGGTTCATAAAGGAAAATCCCTCAAACCCTGTAATTGTAATTAGGCCTAAGTATTTGATTTTTTTAAATTAGAAAGGATACGAACAAGAGTGAAAATGTATGAAGTTGTATGCAAAATGGGCATGGTGGAAAGAGATATCTATTTTTTTTCATTGAGGAAAAGCATTGAAAAAACTTACAATTGAGAGCTTAAAACAGAACAAAATAAAAATGTCCTTATGTGGTCAAAACATAACAGGAAAACATGATGTCAACCAAATACAATATCTAATATGATTACAGATCAAAACTATTATTCCAAATTGTGATTGTTTCATACAGAGTGCAAAATGTAATAGGTTTTTACCTAACTAAAATAGGTGTAAAATGATTCTACATCAACATATGTAATACTATACATTTAAATTTTTAGACTTTAAAAAAACGACTTCTTTTTAATCAAGAGATCATATAGTCTGGCTAGAATACTGCAACAAGGGTAGGAAAAATATGGCCTGTGGGCATTATTATTATTTAAAACATTATCATTAGGTGATTTTATCAATGAATCGGCTATTGTCATTAATCATTAAAATGCAAGTAACTTAACATAATTGCCTAGTATTATGGCCTAAATTTAAATATAACGAAACCTTTTTTTATCATGACCTATATTATCCTTGGACCTCAACTTATAAAACAGTGTAGGGTCTAGTCATGGAAAATTCTTTAGATTGCCCTCTTTACTTTGACTTTACTCTATCTATGCATCTTTGAATCTATGTAATGTTTGTTGGTAGGCTACTTGACCAGAAATAAACCATAACTTATAAACTTATAACTATAACCATATCAATATCAGTATCAGATACATACTATTTATCAATGATCTTCAGTTCAATATGCTTTTCTTTCATGTTTGTAGTTGTAGGTTCTGTCATTGGTCACTTTCACTTACCATTTTAATCCATCTCTGTAGACCTAAAACTCTAAAACTAAATGAAAATGTAATCTCACACTTGACACACACTCAGACCTGAAAAAGGAAAGAAAATAAACAATGAATTTTAATGACATTTGTTGATGAATGATAAGACTTGAGAGTTTATCAGAACAATGGATCATAAATAATTTATGTTTCGTTAATCTACCAGGTTGCCCAAGTTCACATATGGGCAAATTCATCTTGCCTTAGCCTTGATAGAGGAAGGGAGTATCACTATGTAACTATGTTCATGTTAGAAGCTCGGTTGTTGAAGGTAGGCTAAACGCCAAACGCCTATCCTATCTATTGTTTTTGTAAGGTTTACATCTAATACATTTACAACATTCGTACATTATATAACTAATATAATTCATACAATTTGGTAGATTTGCAATTTAAACGCTTTACATCTATTCAGAGGCGCATCGCTCAAAGTCTTAATTCAGGAGAAGCTAACCACCAACATGCATCCGTCCATCGAGTTTCCTCGGACATGTTTTTCTTTAGTCGAAGTACTGTGCCGTGAAAGGTCAAGGCCATTCTCCTCGCGGTGTGTTCTTTCAACACCGACAGACGGCTAGCTCCGCCCATTTCTGTCAAACAGGGTGGGATTAACAATTTTAGGGCGTCTTCCAATGAGCTTGCCACCAGGGCTATTTAAAAGGACAAAAAAATTTGCCAAACCACCCTCAAAAGCCGGACTCTAACTTGAGCCCCATTATTAATTATTATTGAAGGGGGCCAATGAAGGAAACTTGCCCAGTAAATCAGTAAACTTTCAAATAATGTCAGGTTTATTAAACAATGGAAGAGTTAATAATATAACGTTATTGCTTTGAATGCATTATTCACTTAACTTAGAGTCACTTTTAATCACTAATCCCAAGGACTACTTCTAATTGTAGTCACTCCCCTCCTCAGCTGCCTTTAATGCATATAGCCAGTGCTTTTTTTGTGCCGGTACGCACCGGTACGGCGTACCGGCACCTTTTTCAATGTGGGGAAAAAAATATTACTTTTTTTTGTATTGTAACGTTTATTATTAATGAATACGGTATACTAATAAAGTAATAATATAACAATTTAAGTTGGTTAATTATAAAATAAAATTGTTTTAGACATTTAGCATCTTTGCAGTTGTGATTTTGCTTGCATCGAGGTGCGAACTGGTAGTTCAAAGTTAGGCAATCCATCACTGAGTTCCGGCACCTATTTTTTTTTTACAAAAAAAGCACTGCATATAGCTATTATAGGCCTACCCTGTCTGGTAACGTTGTTCACATTCATTAGTAGTTTAGTAAAGATAGTTTTAGATGCCACAGCATTTTATCCCCCACGATTGGCATACATTATTTTTATATTTTTTCTTCCGGATTGTTTCGCTGGTCTGTGTACAGCAGTAGGTCAAGTCATCCATAAATGGCGCCATGGGTGGGTGGGGGGTGGGGGTCACATTGTTGTGACGAGGGGAGGTTTTAAGCATTGTGACGTCACATTAAAAAGAGGAACATTACTGAAAAAATATAATTAAATTACATAATTTTTTTTCACTCCTCTGAACCAGTGGCGTAGCGAGGGTGTTTGGCGCCCGGAGACAAGATTCGCGCCCGGGGAAAAGATCCATTTTATGCGCCCCTTTTTCTTTTTTTTTCAACTCTAAAACCCATTATTTTCATCAATAAAATAATATCAAAGCACATTTTGGCGCCCCTAACTAGCTGGCGCCCGGGGACATCTGCCCCCACCACGCTACGCCTCTGCTCTGAACGCAAGTCCCAAATTCAAAATAGGCTACAGGCTACTAGAAAAACGCATCGGATGAGCAGTTACTTTGGCAGTTCAATAATGTTTTACCAAGTTCGCGGTTAAAAGTGATAATTGTCCCTCAACAACTTCAATCACTATCCGAAAACGTGTTCTTTGTTGTTAAAGCGCCACTGGAATGCTCACAAGTAGCTTGGACACAGGCCATGGCGTATTTCACCTTGTTGAGTTTTGAAACCAATTCCGACACGCCATTGCCATTCGGTTCTCTAGGGAGGCTAGGAATGGTTGAACACTTTTGCAGCGCCGCATCACCTCTAAATTACCCCCCCCCCCCGGCATACATTAATTTGTAAAACAATTTTATAACATGAAAATAATTTAGTTATTGTAGTTTCTTTATTTTTTTTTATGTTACATTCGGTTCTCGAGGGAGGCTAGGAATGTTTGAACACTTTTGCAGCGCCGCATCACCTCTAAATTACCCCCCCCCCCGGCATACATTAATTTGTAAAACAATTTTATAACATGAAAATAATTTAGTTATTGTAGTTTCTTTATTTCTTATTATGTTTCTAGAAACAAGAGAAAATGACCAGTACACGTAATGTGCAAACAAAATTCACAAATTTAAAGAAAAAAAAAATCTGCTTCTAATCAAAACTCGTAGAAACTGATATTTTTTTAAAGGCATCAACAACTAGCAATGACAGCAAATACAATTTTCTAGGTCTTCCGCAAATCAGGGGGGGGGGGGGGGGGGGGGGGCTTTCATCTCTGGTTAAGATCAACTGTTTTAAGGAAATGTTTCTTAACAGGTGCAGTAATTCGATATCCATCGGAGCTTTTGTAAAGGACATTAGTGGAGAGAGGGATTTTTTATCGGGGTGGATAGGTGCAGAGATTTGTGACGTTTTATGCCTATATGATGGGCGGGGGTCAAACTTTTTTCGGCGATTTGTTACGATAAGGGAAGGGGTAAAAAATCTTCAAACTTTGCGTGACGTCCATACGTCATTATGGATTGCCTATAATACACAATCGACTAAATGAAGCCCCAACATATAATTTAGACATTCATAAATGAAGTCACGCATATAAAAAGGGGTGAGGTCACATATTTGTGATGAGGGTGTCTGTCTTTTATGATTTATGACGATTATTTTTTGGGGGGTGGGTGGGGGAAGGGGGTAAACTCTATGAGATAGTTTGCCGTAATGTATTGCGGGTCATTTTGAATGATGTTTGACGGAGCTTACCTAGACATGTCTCAAGATGATAGTCTATATAATGCTATAGTGATTAAGAGGAAATAATTTTTGTATTTAAGATTAAGATGCAATAGGTTCAGGGCCGGATTAAGCCATCTTGGTGCCCTAGGCACAAACCCACTGTCACAAATGACTGGGGCGGGGGTACAGGACAGAGCTCCATTGTTGTTAAGGTAACTTATAGGATGGAAGGAAACTGCTGTTAATGGGGTTAAGTTAAGGTTAATAGACTCTCACATCTTGATATAGTGGGGATTGTTTCTTTGGATAATAGTATGTTCGGGTTTTCCAGACTTCGCGTGATAGTTTTTGGGTTAACAATGAGAAGTTCTAATTGACCGGAAATTAGGGGGCAGGGGTGTGTTTATAGATAGCATTCCTGGACCACCTATGGGGGTAGAGAATCACACATAAGAGGGAGCTTTCACGGAGTTAAAGGAGTTGAGGGAGAGTGAACAGAGGTACAACGAGTTGAGGAAGAGGGAAAGGAGCGACAGTAGTTAGTTGAGGAAGATAGAGAAGAACTACGGATTAGTTGAGGAAGAGAGAGAAAAGAGCTACGATAGAACTGAGCAGTTGTTAGGGAATACTTGCTAGAGACCAGAAGACGACAGATGATAGAAGAAACTTATATCTTAGAAATAAACATACTTTCATTATCGTTGGACACCTGGAGTTTGAGTTGTTGCATTTCGTCCAAGTCTACGTTGTGCTTTTGTCTGTCTCAACGCCTAGACACCCACAATATAAATCACAGTGAGGAGCGGTCCTGTACTGACCACTGCTAAGTCAGTATAGTTGGTGATAAGTCAGGACCGGAGCCCTCCTCCGTAACAACCGTTCTGTGACACCCACATGGGTGCCTCCTACTGCCCCGGCCCCCCGATCCTCCACTGACTGCTGGTATGTTCAATATTATGCAAAAAAACTAACAAAGAAAAAAAATTGTAAAATGTAAACACACATGTTTGAACTACTGTCACTCATACAAAACCTACAATAAGGTATTTCTGTATTAAAATAAATAGTTAATTAATTTTGTAATAATAGTAATAGTAAACAAAAATAATGTAACTTTTTTGAAAGATAAGAAAGTCAGAGAGAGCACACATTTACATTTTAGAGTTCTTTTTTCTAGATTTACGTCTGGCAAAGTTTTTGAGTACATCATCAAAGTTAATTTTGCGCAACAAGTCTGCCTCAATCATCAGCAAAGATAAGGAATCAAGCCTTTCTTGTTTCTTTGTCGATCTACTTGGATGTCTTGTACGTTTCAACTGAGAAAAAGATCGCTCAGTTGAACATTTCGTAACCATTAATGTTAAAAATATGCGCAAGGCGATTTATACATTTGGAAAAGCACACTCGATGTTGTCTCTAACTATTAATTTGTAGAGTTCTGCATGACTGAACGTGTTGTTCTCAGATTTTGATGCACGAAACTTGTGGCGAATATATGAGTGGAACTGTTGTAGTTCAGTATATAAATTATTGTTCAGATCTTCAGGATAAGCATTTATTAGTCCTTCACAACACTGAGATGTTTGTGGTACATCGACGAAACAAGAAAATCGAACTGCTAGATCATTATATACCTGTCCTCGTCTACTCATCTCTGTTTCAAGTTTGTCAACAATGGTGTAGAAAGCAGATATACGAAATTTGTCTCTGACATTCTGAGATACCTCAGGGGGCATCACCCATCAATGACCACTGTCTTTCGTTTACGATTACGGTTCAAAGTTGACTTATAATCCACACCTGGTGTTATTTCTTTTGCAGCTTCTTCAAATCTTTCAAATTCATTCCTAGATTCATGCAAGGGATCTGCTACGGTAGTGAAGAATACAAATCAGCACACGTTTTCTAGTTCACGTGCTCATTTTGTAGAGCTTGACTGACCCTGTGAAAATGTTGTAACACTTCTTCCCAAAAGACAAGCATGAAAGCAAATTCTAATTCTTGCATCTTCTTGTTTTCTGCTTCTTTTCTGGTGTCCCCCTTCTGTGACTGGTCTTCCTGTAAACATTCTAACGCTTCTATAATCTGAGGATGAGACTTTAGAATGGCTTCAGTTGCAGCAGCCTGTGCTTCCCATCTGGTATCAGAAAGGGACTTTACCAGCTTTTCATTCACAAGGCATCCTTTCAGAATCTTCCATCTTTTGGTTGTGGGACCAAGATTACATTTGCGATTTGCTTATGTCATGCAATTACGCTACCGGGACAATATACACAATTTTCTTGAGGACTTGTGGTGCCCCCCAAATGCTTGGTGCCCTAGGTGTGTGCCTTGTTTGCCTAATGGTTAATCCAGCCCTGAATAGGTTTCTTACTTTAGTCTGCATATTTGAAGAGTAATTATATAATAAAAATAAAAATATAAGAGTTTTAATAAAAAATGCATACTTTAATTTAATTAATGTTATATAATATCTTGGCATGAAGTTTATGACTGTGTATGTTGGTAAAAGTATAAAAAGGTTCTATATTTAGACAATAATAAAAAATATAGCTAAAATAAATTTGTCCAAGGGCACCTAAATTTTCTTTGCATAAAACGTCAAATAACATTGTTCTGCCCCCAAGTCCGCTGATGAACGTACGTTTGGAAGATGATTTTTCGACTGAAGTGGCTATTCAAAAAAGCCACACAAGTAGAATGCCATAATATTTAAACACTAATAACGAAATAGGAAAAAAAAAAGTGTCCCATGATTAAGAACCGTCTCGTGGGCTTTGCAACTCATGTGGTTGCAGGGTTCTCCGATAATTAGGCTAAAGGGCCCATCATTGTTATGGTAGAGCTCCTTAAAATATTTTTAACTCACGAGATGTCATAACGGCCGATCATCATACGAATCACGAGCTTTATATTTGTTTAAGAGGAGATACTTTCCTATAATTTTTAGTGGTTCTCTTGAAAGTTCCTTAGTATCTGAAAATCAAGGTAAAATATAAATATGGAATCTATAATATAGTTATTTATATTTTGAATCACCCAGTAACGTAATTTCGAGCGGTTATGGGTCCGGCGAATCCTTCGCAACAAAAAGAAAGTTGGTGGAGGGGGAAGGGGTAAAAAACAAAGGGGACACACTAATTTTTTCCCCTTCACCATTATCCAATATTGGAACTAAAAATAAAGTCTCCATTCCTTATTTCCCCTTTTATTCAGACCAAGTTCGTAGAAATATAGGGACCAAAAAGAAAGTGAAACAAAATAACCCGCCAAAACTAGCGCAGGTGTCAGAAAAACAACTACAGATGGGCGTTTGTTTTACATAGTGATGACAGAAAATTAATCGTTTGAGCTCTTTTTAAGCTAAAAAAAATTAAAAAATTCAACAGAACAACAAATAAGCTGGCTTAAAAACTTATATGCATTAAAATAAAATGTTAGAAGTAAAAAAAAAACAACAAAAACAAACTCATCTGTCGAAAGTTGGAATTCATCATTCATGACAAGCAGGCTTTCTTAAAGTGAAAGATTAACTTTAAATGTGACATTAATGTTATGAATACCTCTGTCAGCAGACTCATTTCTATAATATCTTTACAGAGTTAAAATGTTAATTGCAAAGACTTATTGTAATGTCACCAAAGGCTTTTTTTATCTAATAGAAATTAGTCAGCACTAAAAATGAGCTGCAAATTAATGAAAATTGTTTGGATCTAAATTACTTAACTAGACTAGTGAATTAGACAAAAAAAAAGTTTCCAGTTCAAATATGCTGTTTGGAAATATAGGCTTCGTTTACTAATAGCATAGATGCTGAACTGAAAACAAAGGGTTGAACATACAGCCAGGAAGGGGAAGGGGAATGAACGGGGATGAAGGCGGCTGTCGCTCACTGCTGGCGCCATCATCAAGGGGCGCCAAAATAGTCTTTAAGAGAGGACCTTAAAAGTAAATTAAACGATAAAATCCCTTGTATTTCTATAATCTTTTTACTCGTCCGACCCGGTCGGCACTTTTTCTAAAAACAGAGGGGTGACAATTTCACGTTTCACCAGGGGCGCCGCTTTTTCTTGGCACGGTCCTGCTTTCAGCACAGTGACAATAAATGTTTAAAAAAAGATTTCAATTTCATAGAATTGATGGTAGTAAATAATGGACAACTATATGTTTCAATTTCAGAATTACACCCCCCCCCCCAAAAAAAAAAAATAAATAATTGAAGCTCATCAAATCCTATTTACTCTCAACTCTGGTGCAGAAGAGGCTTTGTCGATTATCATAGATATACACCAAACATGAACTAAGTGCGGAGCTTGATTACAACTATTTTGTTTAAATAGATAGAATATATGTTTAAATATTAACTTAAGTTAAGAGTTTAATTTTAATTTGCTTAATTTTTTTAGAAGCATTAACTACGAGCGAAAATAAAAGATCACCTTTAAAAAAAGGGGGCCCAAAAAACGAAAATTGGAAGTGGCCGCCAAAAATGGGCTCTGCCTAGGCTCTCAAATTTGAAAAAAACAAAAATAATTTAGCTACTAGTTTAGTATGTATGTAGCATCATATTCATAAGATCTGCTCTTTCAGACGGGATATTATAATATTATATTAGATCATTGCTAATAACAAGACTATACATTTAAAATAAAAAAAAAATAAAAAAAAAATTAAAATCATCGGTAGGGAGTTAATTAATTTGAATAAAGAAACTGAATCAATATAAAAAAATAAATGAAAATATATGATGCAAGTTGAAGTATAGTGCATGCTTTATTTGAACACACCCACAAAAAAAAAAAAAAAAAAAAAAAAAAAAAAAAAAAAAAAATAGAGAGAAAATTGAAATATAGTGCATTCTTTTTTTTCACCCCCCCCCCCCCCAACAAATAAAAAAAAAAGAAAAAAAAAAAGCCAACACAAGAGCCGCTATTATCAACCAAGCGTGCTCGTTTCATAAGTTGAAACTATAAAGAAACATATGTTGAATAAAATGCACTAATTCTTTTAAAATGATGGTAGAAATTGATAATTAAAATGAGAACTTAAAAAAAAAAAGTTATTTTGATTGAAAAATGAAAAAATAATAATTTCTGGTAGCCTAATTTCTTTATTGACCACGGCTTTTAAGGATAATCGCGGAAACTTTGTATTGGTAAAATAGTGAGGTCGATTTGATTCTTTAGTTGTCCACATCAGCGTGAAAAGCAGAAGGATGGCACCTAGACGCACCAAAAGTTCAAAGAATCCACCAATTTTCAGCCATGAATTCTTCATACAAAATCATGCAGATATTGTATCATGCATTGCTATGGTTTTTATTATCGGCCTTATGTTCCAGGTAATATTAATGTTTTGTTTAACTTAGTCTTAGTAGCTTTAATCCGTTGCGATGCAGGTTGCACAGCTGTTAACTACTACCTCACACTGTAGATCATGATGTTGTTACTGCCAATTACGGTTACGTATGTTTTACTTGAATAACTCAGAAGTTGTCATTTAGCTCATATGGTAATGTCAGAGATGTCCAGTTTAGAAAGCTTAGGGTAATCTTGCAGTTCAGGTGCATATATTATTTCGGCTAATGATCATTCGAGATGCCACGACTTATTTTCCAGCGAGTGACTTCCCTTTGTTTATTTTTACTAAATTGTTTTAGGGATCGATTTAGGGTTCAGGTACAGAGGGATCGATTTAGTGTTTAAGGTTAGGCATAGGGATCGATTTAGGGTTCAGGTTAGGCATAGGGATATATGACTTCAAGCAAGATGGCGGCCACTGATAAAATAGTGGCATTTTCAGTGATCGTTTGCGTAGTATTAGTAATCACTAACTCTAAATTGTACAGCACTAACTTTTCCCAATAGTTGTACATGCACATTCTGCGCATGCCCTAAAATGACGCATAAACCTTTGACATGCTTTTGTTGACCTCGGTAAATAACCTCGGGCATCAAAATTTGCATAAATAAGCTGTGTTTTACGTCACCATTGTCCTGTTGATTGGTTTCTGCACACAATACTATGGCGCTGCGATCCCAAGCTGTTGGACAAAAAGCGACCGGTAAGTGAATAAAAGTTTAAATACATTTTTTTTGTAGAAATGATATCACTAAAAGAACATACACTACCATATTCTAATATATTAATTGATTTTTATAGCTTAATATAGTTAACGAGGCTGCGCTCAAGTAACCGCAAAAAACCCCCTAAATTGGGTAACAAAACCATCAAATTCTCTTTTCTCCCATTTTCCGCCTAGGGACGCGGTCCAGTTATCGATAGTCATGGACATTTAATGAGCGTTTTGGAAATTTGATATTATTCAATACTTATAACAATTAATCAAAGCAGATTTTAAAATAAGAAGTGTCTACATGTCCGACGACCAGAAGAATAATTCTCAATATTCGTCCGGCGACCAGGTCACATGACCGCCGTAACAAAGTTGGGCCAGATACCTATCTGTCAAGTATGTCACGTGACCGCTAATATTCAATCATAAAACTGGTGTCGGAGATGCATGGGTGGTGATGAGTATACACTTCATTTCAAGAAACAAGTGGGGGGTGTCAAGGTGTTAGAATCCCTGAGAGTCTGTGTTGTGCCTGAAGTGTATTGGAGTATAAGCGTAGGGATAATTAAGGGAAAGGGTGTGGTACGGTAGTGTGTGCAGTTGGTCAGTAGAGCAGGGGAGAGCGAGTGGGTAGGACGCTGACCTTATCAGTGTTAGTGTTATTGTCATTAGTAGTGTGGTGATCCATGTAGTATGTGTGGTTCTTTGGCTAAGCTTGTTAGCAGAACCCACATTACTTATGGGAAGTGAAATAAAAGTTAGAACACATAACTGAGAAGAACTTTTGTGTTAAGTCTTTGACTTTGTGTACTCATTGTGTACAGTGTGTATCAGTATCAAATACCCCTAGACAACGAAGCACACAAGCTAAATTCGTGACCGGGGGGGGGGGGGGGAGGCAATGCATAAAAAAAAATTGTATCAATGTTATCCGCCTTTCGGGACTCCATCTCCGGGTTTGATTTCAGAGTTTCCTTCTCTTAGATGAGTTGCCATCCAAGGTTAACGAGTCCCATCTACCCGGGGTGCTGGTGGTGTTTTTGCTCTAGCTGGAATTGAACTCCAGACCACCAACTTGAGATTTGCTCAGTTTAGAGCACTCGGCCACCCAGCACCCTAAATATAATATAAAATTGAAATATAAATGTTATTTTCATTATAATTATACTAAACATATAATAATATAGAGTTATAGTTATAAGAGTAGTTATTAAATGAAAATGGTCTGCAAATTTTGTTAATTTTATTTTGTTTTACATTTTTTTCCTTTTCAGTTTGTAATTTCTAGAAATGTCAGTGACTATTGAAGATTATAACCTGTAACTGGCAAGCTTTGCCCAGGATGCAACTGCAAGTGTGAAAAGAAATGGTTATCTATCTGTATAGTTGCGAACCGAACAAGACAGAGAGCATGAAAGCGGCTGTTTCTGCTCTTAGAGGCCTTCCAACGAGAGGATAGCTACTATGTTTCTAACAAGGCTGCAATACGTGTATATCAATATGCAGACCTGTTTACACTCAAACTCTTAAAATCTTACATCATCATCACAAAATCGTTCAACACATTATCTTAACCCATTATAGGGCAGAGGTACTTCCTCTTGCTAGTCCTAAAAGGGCAACATTTTTCCGGATTTTTAGTAAGATTTAGGGTTATGTTAGTAAAAAAAATCAAATCTAAGGTGTTGTTCAACAAATGTTTGTGAAATAAAAAGCAAAATAAAGGAAAATGAATGCAGATTTATAATTTTACTCACATGTTGCCATTAATCCTCATATGAACACAAATATTTGCAAAAAAAGATAACATATTGTTTGTGATTTTGAGTCATCTATTTACTATTTACAAACACTGCCACAAAATCAAAGTTTGAAAAATTCAACACTGCTTACTACGCTGATTTCACTAATATTACTAATAATATTAATATCTAGTTCCAATTTACAGTCAATTCGTGCACTTCAATGTCACTTAAATTGAATCCAGCGAAATCTCCGCTATCACTTGAATATAATCGGCAAAATCCATTTCGAAATTTTTTTTTTTAAACCCCTAAAAAAAAAAAAAAACCATTAAAAAATTGTAAATGGAAAAAACGGAAAAATCCATTTCGAAATTTTTTTTTTTAAACCCCTAAAAAAAAAAATTTATTAAATAATTGTAACTGGCGCCCACTCTATCTAGCTATCGGAAAAACCAGATGTAAACAATACAAAGTCTCGCAAAGACTCGGGGGGGGGTCATGAGTTTACAACTCTATGTCGTCACGGATGCTTTTGGCTGTTTTGCCCATTCAGTACTAAAGACATTTTTGGCCGTTTTGCCCGGTAAAGGGTTAGTAAAAAAACAACATACAAAATATGTATACATCTCAAAATCATACATGATACGCCAAAATTGTAAGAGTAAACAGGTCTGCTTATGTGTCAAGATTGTATAAAAAGCTTTCTATTTTTAAAAAGGAATTGAAACTATTTGGAATAAAACCCAAAATCTTTTGTTGCAGCCAGTTGTAGTGCCGGTTAACAAGAAGAAGAAATTGTTGCCTTCCAGCAGTAGTGATGCTACAACTATTGTAACACACAATGATTGTTTCCTTCCACAGGTAATTGAGCATCAGGCAATACCAAGGACTCAAGATGTACCGGTAACCAAAGTTATAATTAAAACAGCATTGATTAAATATTTGTTGGGTATCATTACTTTAAATATATGAACCTCTGAACTTTTCTTTTGGAATACATTTGAAAAAAATATTTTTTTCTTTTCAGAATATTTTAAATTCTTCATCTCATACAGGCAAATGTTAATATTATTAGTATTAGTTTAACATTTATTGTTTATAATTTATTTACAAACTAACTGCACGATTTTTTTGTCTGTTTTGACGCTATGTTTGAATAATTTATTAATAGAATTTCTAAATTTCTTTTCAGGACGTTATATTTGAATAATTTATTAATAACATTTCTATATTTCTTTTCAGAATCCATTCAAATAAGTAGTTGCACTGCTTTATTTCATGTAATTAGTTTATTGTATGGACCTTAGATTTAGAAAAAAATTAAATTAAAATTTAAATAATTTTTTCTTTTCAGGTATTTTCAAGTTCCCTACAGAACATAAAATAACTATAATTTAAATTTTATTTGATGTGGTTATCACTTAAAATGGAATAGTCCTGAATTTTTTGTTTGTTTTTCATGTAAAAAAAATAAATATTACCAAAAAAGGAATTTTTAACCCTTTCTCTTCAAAAACATTTTTAAAAATAAATATTTATTATATAATGTGAAACTTTTGTTGTTCATTGTGTTTTATATGACATTGAGAATATCTACTGAAAATGTGGTACCATTA
Source organism: Lymnaea stagnalis (assembly GCA_964033795.1). NCBI lineage: Eukaryota > Metazoa > Mollusca > Gastropoda > Lymnaeidae > Lymnaea > Lymnaea stagnalis. The sequence goes on from CAXITT010000117.1 coordinate 1,124,384, forward strand.
CCTTAAAAATAAAAAAAAGTTATGGGTCAAAAGGTAAAAAAGTTTTTTGGTCAAATATATAGCTTATATAAAGGGTGTTAAAAATTTGACCAAAAAACTCATAACTCTAGTTCTATAAAAGATAGAAAGATGAAATTGGTGTTTTTATAAAGCTTTTAGCTAGCCCTTTAAAATGATGTATCATTCATGGCAATCGGACAATATTTAAATTTTGTATCAAAGTACCTACTTTTTTACAGGCCCCATAATTTAGATGTTAGCTGAAGGGCTTTTAAAGATGTTCATTTCCGAAAGCCATCATGAGCGACGCCATGTATATTGGCTGGTTTTAGGAAAAATTAAAATTATGAGTTAATTACCCTTCAGTATCGGCTTTTGAATATGGATAATCAAGTGTATGTGTACTAAGTTTGATCTTGTTTCATTCACCCATGCCCAAACAGGAGCCATTGTTTGGAATTATATTTATACACCCCATATAAGAAAAAAAATTTGGGCCCCCATAAAATAACGGAACATCTAATTAAGTTCAAAATTTTGAACCAAATTTTTTCTTACAAACCCAACAATAATATTTTAAATATTTTTTAACCCCAACCTCTCACTTCTAATACCCGGGTCTGAATAGACACTTTGTAATTTTTTGGGACCCACTGAACTGCCAACTCAACAAATTCAGGGTCTATATAATAGCCTATGTATAAAATTATAATCTGACTTATTTTGAGCCTAGGGTTATTATATTTGGAGTTATATTTTCATGCAACATATAAATTGGCATTGGACTTTGTGCTTCCAATTCCCAAAAAGTGGTTTAAGGAATGCTAAAAGAGTATTATCTAACTTTTTTGCCACCGCATTCTTTAAGTCTATACTGGGATTAAAAATTAACCAAATTTAGGCTAGAGCAAGATATTTGGACATCCCCTTCTCCATCCCTTTTAATTAATTTTTAACTTATGTTTTGCTATTTGGACTTGTAAGTAATTTTAATTTTGGCCTAATGTGACAATGAAAGTTGTCCAAGACAATGTTAATTAATATTAAAAAAATTCCCCCAGGTTATGTTGCTAAAATGTACATCAAACTAGTTTGTGACTGTACAGTTAGTATGATGTGCACCATGGTCTTTTAGAATTATCTCTAAAATATTTTCCCCTACAGGCCACCTCGCCTGTTGCCAGCTTGTTCATCACCATGCAGAACAATCTTACAGTAAATGGTGAGGCTTCCATAAAAATAAACATTGATACTATTTTTAGATTAAATTAATTTCTTTAATGTTATATTTTCTAAATCATAATCATCACATTAATTTTAATATTTTGTAAGTTAAAATTATATTGATTATGTTGTACTGAACAAACTATTTCATAATTATTTTTTTTTATTGAAAAGCATTTTTAACTGCACCTGATAAGTGGTTCAATCTGGTTTTGTAAAATGAGCCTTTTGGGTTCTTTGGCTCTTTAAAATTGAGTTGTGACTCATAAAATGTTGGGAACCTGTGATTTATGTATTACAAAAACATTTGCCATGTAATACAAAAAATTAAAAAATTCTGAAATTTATATGGGATGAAAATGTGTTATCATTTTTATGATGCTATTTTGATAACACGATCCAGACTCGGCAAATGTGGAACATATAGTCTACTCCACTGGAAGCAAAGACTTGTTCACAGTTTTCTTCTACTTTCTTATCTGCATTGTCATCCATGCTGTACTTCAGGAGTATGTTCTTGATGTGAGTTAACCTTTCTCCTTTTATATTATATGTATTTATGGATCCTTAATAACAGTTTTTAAAAACCCTTTTTGTGTCCATCTATATGTCTTTGTATATAAAGATCTCAACAAAATATTGAGGCAACATACATTTTAATTTTTCTTTTTTTAGTTATGGCGTTTGAAGATCAAGGTTATTCCACTATTTAGTTGTTGAATAAAAAGGTTTAATAAAAAGGAATTGGTTACACTGAGAAAATGATCAGTTACCTGTATGCTCTCTATCATGTAATCAAAAGTTGTAATTGAAACACAGAATAAAAAAAATACACTGAGAAAGTAGATAGAGGCAAGAGGTTACACAATTTTATTATTAGTAATATATTAATAAATATTACATATAATTCAAATTAAAATATAAATAAGTCTGTTATTCATTGCGTTGAGTTTGACATAATTTGTAATTGCTAAGGAAGTAAAGCTGATTATTTCTTCTAAGGGAAATGAACATTAATGAACAAGCTTTAAAGATAGCCATCCAGATATACAAGATGAAAGTTAAAATTACATGAAATATCACTTCTATTTTTCTTAACATAAGAATGATCTCACTTACCTCCCTGTATTTTTAATATTTATGGTTAAGCTCCCTTACACCTTATTTAATATTTTCCTGGGTATCTGGTAATGCCATCCATTCACAATTATTCCCCTTTGATATGATCTGTTGACAAAATAATTGTATCATTCTATTTGGTAGGGATCAGCTGTTATAATACTAATTACTCTTTTTATTTCAGAAACTTAATAGAAAAATGCATTTGTCAAAGACCAAGCACAGTAAATTTAACGAGTCAGGACAGTTGCTTATTTTCTTCCTTGTGTCTGCAATTTGGGGTGCAGACATTTTATTTAGGGTGAGAGAGGATGCATTTTTTTTTATAAAGAAATTCCTTTTAAGGAATAGCTATAAGAAAACTGATACAAACTTTTAATTGTTGTAGCTAGAGTTTAGACTATCTTTATTTTCTTACACACTATATGAAATTCAAATGTTTCTGTTGCCGCTATAATTTTTGTGGACTGGAATTTAAAAATAATAGTATAAATATAAAAGAGCTACCAAAAGTATGCGCATGATTTTGCTAATGTTCTATTCCAGATTTTTCTTTTTGATTTAAAGAAGCAAAAATAACAATATCAGAACTTTTTTATTTAAAATGTTATTTTTATTTATTTAAATTGTATTAATTGAGGATATTTAAGTTATTTGTTCTTTTACTTCAAAGGAAAATTTTGTGTCCAGCGTGAATCACCTTTGGGAAGGATATCCTCATACTCAACTGCCGTATGTAATAATATGCGTTCTAAATTAATTTTCAAATTGAAATCCAATTTGTCAGTGGTGTCTCAATTGAATGCTAAGTTCATTTTTATTTTATTATTTGATATATGTTTTCAGCTTTGTTGTTGGACTTATTAAAATGGTAATGTTTCAAATATATGTTATAATGGACATGTAGTATAAATGTGGTTACTTTATGTTTTGGTTTCAGGTTCATTGTGAAGTTCTTCTTCATTACACAATTGGCTTACTGGGTGCACAACTACCCTGAACTCTACTTCCAAAAAATCAGAAAGGTACTGATTTAAATTCTTGAAGCCTAATGAAAGAAAGTAGAAACTTAATGTTATTGAAACAGTTTGAATACAGTAGAACTGATCATGTCATTTAATCAATGTAACTTGTGTTGTGATTTATTTAATGAGGATCTGTGCAAATCCACAGGAGGAGATGTTTGGTAGGCTGCAATATACCACTATTTATCTCATCTTCATAGCTGCTGCCTACTTCCTGAAGTAAGTACTTCCATACACAAACAACATAGTTAATGTTCTTTAAAAACATAGAGTTACTCTTTTTTTTTTGAATTAATATATATCAATTAGTTTTAACGGGAGACTCTTGAAAAATGGAGAAAAAAAATTGTTGATATTTTTTTTGAAATTCTAAAAGAAATAATTTTAATTATACTTTGAAGTTTTTGTGTGCATTTTTCTCACTAGTGTATTTGTTGTTAATTTAGAGCATACTTGGGAAGATATCTCCATCATTTACAGTCCTAAAGGTTTCAAATTTGATGAGGTTATTTCTAATAATATATGTGTTTACAATATGACATGTGCATTTTGTGAAACCTTTATTCTTTGAATTTGATTTATTTCTACTAAGGTGGGATAATTTATTTTGTCCCTGCTGGAATCATGCTGATTAAAAAAAAAAAAGAGTCCTAAAAAATTAACCATTAGAGATATTTGAAAATCCTCTTGTAGAACAATAGAATTGAATTTTGCAGACTACACTAAAAAATGTGAAAATCTGTCTGCTAGTTTTCATTGTAGGTTCTGCACTGTAAAGTGTTAAAATGCAAAAAAATATAATTTTATTCTTCTAATCAAGTTAAATATCGCTATACAATGTCCATGTTAAATTGAGTAAAGCTGAAATATGAATAACTTTTTAAAATCACATGAGACTCCCCTTAAATCACCACTGTGCTGTAGCATATGATTTAATTTGGGTGCAAAGTCATAGACTCGACCCAAAGCAGAATCTTAAATGCCTGAAGGTACAGAACAAAAATTATTAAAGTTATGTGAAATCTTGCACTTACTTAAAATGCCAGATGGTGTTTTCACAAAACTAAAACACTTGTTTTACGATTTTGTGCATGTTGAAATTCTTTTGTAAGTGTTGGCAGATTTACTATTAAGTTCTGCATGTCAATATTGTTTTTCCAAATTATCTGGAACCTTGACTGCTGTTTTATTTACTCTCTTCTTTATTTGATTGCAGTTTTAACCGTGTAGCTCTGTGTGTGCTTGTACTGCACTATACTGTTGAGGCGCTCTACCATTTGGCTTTGCTATGCCACTTTTCAGAAAAGCAAGAAGCTGCTAAATCCATGTGAGTTGGCTTACTGACTCCCCTACCCCTTTAAACTGTTATCCAAGATTGGAGGTTTTGATAAAATTATGTGATTGCATTACAATATTGTAACTCATAATATGCAACAGTAACTTAATTACATTGCATTTCTAAGTTAAACAACTCCTAAAAGTTTTTTTATATAAATCCTTTATAAAATGTAATACTGAGCAATGAGGGGTGGGGCTGAAAATTTGACAAAACATGCATACAAGTTATACACTTTATAAGAGTCCTAATCTGTGGGAATTGGCCCAAGGCCCCACCCCCTTATGTTTTTATTTCTTATTAAAGAAACCCCCTCAAAAATGGTATTAACGTCCCTAGTTCTATAGTACATTCTTTTGTTATGTTCTATAGTACATTCTTTTGTTATGTTCTATAATACATTCTTGTGTTGTAATGTTCTCTATGTGTAAATAGTAAAGTTTGATCTTGTTTTCACAGTTTTATGGTTTTTGATGTGTTGTTTGTCCTGGTGCGGCTTGGGACCATCACTTTAGCTGTTCTAACATTCTGGTAAATAGTTTATATCACTTGATCCAGTCCACTTAACCAAAATGAATTCCTTGTTTATTTGCTTGAAAATTATTTATTCTGTTAGAATCCATAGGTTTAAGCTATTTGCTTGGGCTCAAGGACTTTTCAGTGTTAGTGTATGATGAAGTGTTAAATATAATCTTTTAAAGTCATAGACAAATTTCAAGTTTATCCTGTTATTTCATATTGTTTTTACATAGCTTGTAAAGGGGCTTTAAAACTGGCATCTGCAAAAAGGAGCTATTTCAGGGTAATCTGTGAAACTGGATAGTTTCAAAAGTGCATTTTTATAGTTCGCATCAAGAATATTATTTTAACTCCTTAATCTTATCTAGGAAAGAATTAAGAACTTTGAATTTGTAACAAAAATGGTTTAGGATTTTTGTCCACATAATTGTTTTTTTTGTGTGCTTTAGGTATGGCCTAGCTCAGTCCAATAACTCAGTTATAGATGTGGCTGCCGGAAATTACAACACCTATTTAGTGAGGTATTTCCAAATAATGTTACAGTTGATTACCTTTATGTAATTGTAATTTAAAAAATTGGGTTCTGGGTGGCCGAGTGGTCTAAACTGAGCAAATCCGAGTTTGTGGTCTGGTGTTCAAAGCCCAGTCAAGCAACAACATCACCAGAACCCCGGGTAGATGGGACTCGTTAACCTTGGTTGGCAAATCATCTAAGAGAAGGAAATTCTGAATTCAAACTCGGAGATGGAGTCCCAAAGGCGGATAACATTGGTATAATGAAACTTTCCAACAACTCCTGAGACGCCACTGGTGCCAAGCTGTATCATCCAAATGAGGTTCCCTTGGGTTATCCAGCGGTGTGGAGAGAGGCGATTTGCTGTTCGGAACCAGCTTATAATCCTTGAAAATAATCCCAGGCCTTGTGGAGTTCATCCTATTGTGACTGACGGATGCCAGAAAAAAATTTAAAAAAATATATTTGGCAACACATTTTTTTGTTTTAATTTTGAGTTAAACAATATTCTGGGGATGTATATCCTAATATAAGAATCGGAAGGAAAAGACTGCACACATTTCTTACATTTATCAGAAAAAAATTGTAACTTATCTTCACATTATTATTATGTTGGTTTACAAGCATATTACAAAGTTTTATTATTTCATATGAAAAATTTAAAACACAAGTTAGTTAGGGATTAAAAAACTCACCTCAATGTATAATTGGTCTTATTTGAGCCTATTGTATTTTCCCCATACATATTGAGATTCAATGTTTTGCTTTTTTTATTTTTCCAGAATCAACTGTTTGGCAGCAATTGGATTGAGTCAAGCTGGACTTATGTGGAACTTCATAACTTTCCACCTGCGTAAACTAAGAGAGAAATCTCCTGTCAGCAAGAAAATTCGCTCACCAAGTAAAAAGAGAGCCGGTCCCAAAAGTGAGTAGAGAAATGAAGTCCGTCGCTCATGATTACCATTTGTCGTCTGCATTGATATAGTTGTACTCTACCCCAGGTAACTTGTGAGGCCATCATCTTCTTTTTTTATATTTATTTTTAATTTTGTTTCAAAATTATGGTTTAGGTTTACCAAGATAACTTAAGTGTTGGTTGATGGGAAATAGAATATTCCAGATTATGGCTGCTTGTGTCACTAATAAAGTCATAGTTTTTTTGCATGTCAAGAGTGTCTGTAGATTCCTTTAAAACCAACACTCTGAAGTGCCTGCTTCATCATTTCATATTTCCTTGCAAATCAAGTAATATTTTGCTTTGGCTTTTAGTTTCTCTCTTTCTTAGGGTGTGAACTGAGTGCATTCGTTTTCCTCTCCGCTTCGTGATGGTCCCAGCTTGACCTTTGCTCTCAGTTGCCGAATCACCGGAAGAGTCTCATATTTCAATCTAGGAAACGGAGTGCACCCCTCTCGCGTTCCTCTCGCGAGAGGGGTGCACTCCGTTTCCTAGATTGAAATATGAGACTCTTCCGGTGATTCGGCAACTGAGAGCAAAGGTCAAGCTGGGACCATCACGAAGCGGANATTTTTTTTCACAGAGGAAAGGGAAGGAAATCATATAATGCTTAATTATAATTTTTTGCTTCTTTCCCTTTTGAATTAAAAAAAAAAAAAAAAAAAGTGCATTTGTCCTGATTATTTTTAAAATCACTAAATTTGTTTTCCTAATTTAAAAATTATAAATATTATAAAGTAAGTGATCACATTTTTCTCTACAAGAAATATTTATTTGACTTAAGTTGATTAACAAAATAAGCTAAAAATCTGCCACAGTTAAATAATTATTTGCTTGTAAGTTTACATAGTTTGAGTTAATATTAATATGATTATTACTGCTTATTGCAATGTCTGTAATTGCATTAAAAATAAATAAATAAATAAAATACTTATTTTATTAACTTTTGTACTCAACATTCATCTAGACCAGTGGTTCTCAAGTGAGTAGTACAAAACACCCCCACCCCCTTGTGTGTTTGGAGAGCTCGGGGGTGGGGGGGGGGGCGACAAGTGGAGTTTGGGGGGGCGCTGGGACTCACAAAGGGGCCATTGATGATTAATATCAAGTATATATATTTTTAATTAAAATTATACATACAAAATAAAGATGACATGATTTTTGAAAGCCAAAAATAAATACAACTGAAGGGGATTGATATAAGACTCATATAGTATTACAATGTTTTCACATCATAACCAGACAAGAGTTAAGTCCTATGATCTGTTAAACAGAAATACTAGAAACATAAAAAACAATACATGAAAATTTAGCTAGACACTGACAGTTGACAACAATTTGTTAATAATAGGTGAAGAACTCATTCTACCAGCAATTCTTGACTTTTTAGGCTCATAGACCCAAGACTGATAACATGGAAGATAAGTTATATAAAAAAATTTTTACATGAAAAAGTTGTTTAAAAAATTCAATTAGAGTCTAACCTTCTGGTTTTTTTTGCACCCATGAATATTGTGTGAAAAATGCAAGTTTGGATGCAACGCTATTATTTGCAAGACACCTGAGATATGGGAAGGGGTGTCAATATTTTATGTTGTTTGGAAATACTTGAAGGAAAGTCTACTAAATAACATTCTACTGTAACTGATGTATTATCAACAATTCTTGTGACAAATTATTGCAAATGTATGTTGTTGGTTATATGAAGAAAAAAAAATAGAAACCAGATGTTTAGACTATTATTTTTTGGTTAAGGAGTTAGAGTCAAAGTCAGGATGTGACAAAACTCAGTAATCACATGATAAAACACTGTGATAATTGAAATGAATTAAGTTTAAGCCCATGGAAGCTGTTATTGATTTAAGAAAAAGATAAAAAAATAAATTTGAAAGAGAATGAGATCAGGGTTAGTAAAAGCAAATGCCTTTCTAAATTGGCATAATAAATTATATTCAAGCAAAATATTAGCATTTTTGAATTATACCTTTTGTGAATAAGTCTAAGCTTGTAGATAAATTGGGGATTTAATACGATTTTTTGCAAAATGAAAATTAATTTGCAAACTTTTGGGTTTGTTATGTAAGAAAATCTGAGCGAGTTTAGTGTCCTTTGGTGTACATCATGAACAAGGTGATAAATTTTGTATTTGTGGCAGTAGGTGAACTGTAGGTGGAGATTAAACAAAAATGATATTGAGCAGAAACCAAATTTTAAGAAAAGTTGATTGAAAAAACAACCACAGTAATATATTTAAAAAGGCATATATTCAAGAATGAGCTAGGCCAGTGGTGGGCTAATTGCAGCTTTAGTAACCTGAATGTGGCTTGGCCGAAAAACATTGTCCTTGACAGGTTCTTTTTGTCTCTTTTGACTAATGAGTTTACTGACCATTGAGCTAGTCTATCCATATAACACTAAAGAAACGAATTAATTTAAATTGGTTGGGATTCTTAAAAACGTTAATAGTGATTTTCTTTTTTTTTCAGGAATCGAATAAATTTAAATGTGAAAACAAATAAAATATATCATTTTAATTTTTAGTATATATTAAAGTATTTTTATTATAAATTACAAATACATTTAAAATAAAAATTAAAGATTAAAGAACTACTTCAAAGCATTTTATTGGAATTAGTTATGAATTTTGTTGATACTTTATTTTACCCCAGGCAGTACAAGATACGTCTCAGAATAAAGGAATGAATTTGATAAATAATGAATCTTCTTAGGTACATATATATTGGGGTTAGGAAATAGGGTGTGTACATTTTTATGTGGATGACAATATCTTAAAATCCAATGATTTTTACACTCATGAAAAAGAGATGTTACATCACCTTTTTACAAATAAACATATGTTTACCAATTAAGAAAATCAATGGCATTGACAAAACGTGGGTATATTCACACAAGTTTACCCAATATTTTGACATGTGAAAATTTAATCTTCCGAATGGAGACATATTTTTTAAAATTTACAGTTCATGGGTGTAAACAAAGATGGGATAAGATTGTCTTTCAAACAATGAAATAAATTTTTGTTTTTAATTTGTGAAAAGTATAGTGGGTGTATATTTTTATGAGATTAATAACATATCTTTAAAAAAGACGCTCAAGGCTGTTATAGACATGAAAAACGGTTAAGAGATTCTTCTTTAGATAAAATAATTCTTTGTTTTAGTTAGGTTTTTTTTAGTAGAAAAACAAGGCAAAAATTTGGTTACATTTTTAAGGAGGATATCAGCATATCAAATTCTGTTAATATGAAAATTATTTAAAATAGTATCCAGAGTTTTGTTTGTAAATTTAAGATTATGTTTTCACGATTTTCCAGGGACAAAAAATTTAGTTCAGGGGAACAAAAAGGGGTAGGGTAGGCCCAAAATTTAACAATTTAAAAATGCAAGATGTCTGAAGTATTTCTCTAGCGTAGAAATCAGCCATCAATGAACTCCTTTAGTGACAATAATGATTTAATTAGTGATCATTTACATTTGATAATTTAAGGTCATATTTAGAGTTGTTGTAAAGAGGTCGAGAAAAGGGGTAGGGTAGGCATATAAAATATAGCAGAAAAATACTTCTCAAATAAAATGTAATCATCATGGCATAGATACTTCTTTTTTAAAATCAGATATTGTGATGAGTGTTCGCAATAGCAGGTAGAAATTATCGCTAAGTGCCTACCGTTATTATGCTGATAACGTCACGTCAGATCATATTTAATAATTTTAGCAACCTGTTGAATTTAACTGTGTGGATCAGAGATTTGTGAGAAAAATGTATTGTTAGTCAGTCAAGTTGGTTAACTTTTATTGTTGAATTTTTTGTTCTAAAACAAAATATACAAAAAGCTCTCCTGTACAGGTATGGTGGTTAATTACTTCATAGCTGCATTTCTAACATTTTTTTTGTTTTGGGAGGGGGGGGGATGGGTTAAGAGCTGGTGTCAACCGTAGCACTATACAAAAATATAAATATATTTAAATTACAACCTCTGCTATCCTTTAGCACTTAATTCTGTAATTATTTTTATCCAGAATATTATTTTTTATAATAGGGGGTTCTAGGGATGAGTTTATGTCCCCAAGGGGGTCTGTGGTAAACAAAATTTTAAGAACCACTGATCTAGATGTTTGATAAGTATCTACATCAGGCTTTCCCAACCTGCGGTGCTTCCACTCCCATGTGTAAGAACCATAGCAGACATTATAATTTGTCCGACTATGACATAAATATTTATAAATTAAAAAAAAATTCTTTATTAAAATGTTACTTTTTGTATTAAGTCACAAGTTTAAATTGTAAGCTCTACAGTTCTCTATGAAACTCAGAATAAAAATTTAGACAATTATTTTAATATGCATTTTTACTTTTGTAGGGAGTGTTAGACTTAGTAAAAAAAAATCATATGAGGTACGAGGCTAGTCAAATAATTAGTAGGGGATGCTGATCAAAGAGAAACACTGGTTGGGAAACGGGAAACACTGGTCTATCTACATAGACTTTTATCACTTTGTTTAATTTTTTTTCAATAATGTTTTCTTTTGTTTGTTTTTGAACAGCTGTACCTGCTGAGGAACTTGACTCACTTCCTGAAGTTGACCAAAATTCTGCCAAAGAAAATGGAAATGTTAGGGCAAGGAAGGTTAAAAAATAAAATAGTGATGACCCTTTTTAGAAGTTAATCATCGGCTAGCATTCAGAAACAATTACATTCTCTGATATTTTGTGTGGCTTGTTTGATCATTAGGACATTTGGTGAATGAGAAATATTTTGTTATATTTTGATAGGCCTTGGTTGATTATGGAAATGAATTAATATTTGATGTCAAATAATGCTGGCACTCTCTTACTAAAGATATTAAATTTCATATTCAGCAGTTGCTAAAAATCAATGGAGTGGTGATTTGTTTTCCCAAGAAATACATTTATTCGAAAAAAGCAGCACAGTAATATGTTTAAAAAGCCATCTTAAATATTTTTATCAACCTGTTGAATTTGATAAGAGGTTAGTGAGAAAAAGGTATCGTTAGTCAAGTTGGTTAATTTTTTGTTCTTGAGTTTTCTGTTTTAAAACAATACATTGTATTTTTTAAGTCATAAGTTTTCATTTTTAATTCAAATGTCCCTCATTAATTTTTGTTGCAAAGCTGTTTATCAAGCATGTTGAGGTTTTAGTACAATGTTTATGGTCCTTTGTTTTCATGCTAAATGGGAGTTAGAGTTGTCGTGACTAGTTTTAATGTTAGACCAGGCTAGGAATTTAAAAATTTTTTTAAAGGGAAAAAAGTGTTACAGTGAAAGAGGTAATTACTATGTTAAACTGTTCCTAGGACACATAATAAATTAATTTGATCATTTTTGTATAATTTGTTGACTTGTTGAGTCACTACTGCTTCATAACTGTTTTTTGTTTTGAACAACCGAACTACTGCGTTTACAGTTTTGTTAGATTGTTTGTCATGAGAGTATGGGTGTTTTCTTTGCTGGCACATTTGTCTCTTTTGACAGAGTATCAGTCCAACATTTTGTTTAAAACAAAAAAGTACTGCTAGTATGTATTGTTTTTCTTCTGATGAATCAGGCTTCTCAGAAAGACTTTGTTGTAGCTAGACAGGTATATAAAAAAAAAAACGTGTTTGTATTTATGGTGAAAACTTTTATTTGAAACTAGACAAGATCCTGTGAGAGTTTTTTAAAAGGTTATTGTAATAGTAATTTCTGAAATGAATAGATGATTGTTTAATGAGAAAGTCTGCATTAGTAATTTGCTATTATGTTGATTGAAAATAGGCATAAAGCTGTCTCGCACAGACAGAGGGAGGAACATCCTTTGTCATGTTAAATAAAAAGCGTGTACAGAAATAGAGAGCGATTATCCAGAATTTTAGCAATTATTTTTCTTTTCAAAACTAAAAGTTCCTAAAATGTATTTGGTTTTTTGGTCTTCCTGAACCCAACATACCCATTATTTTTGGTTCATAAACCAACAAAAAATGAAACAAAACTCTTTGAAATTTGAATATTGCTTTTTTTGAAATCAATAGACATGATAGATTTTGTTGTCATTTATTTGTTGATTTCTGCTACGGAGCATGTATGTTGGAGTTTCACCATTGAATGATCTTCTCTTTAATATTTAAACTATTACTCTTGATGTTCATGTAGTTTTGTGACCGGCTGTGTATGTTCTGATTTGTTGTTGTTTTGGTGGATTTACCTCATGCTCTTTGAAATGTAGTCTTCTTACATAGTCACTTTTTTTTTTAAAAAGTATTTTATTACCAAAATGTAATGCTTTAAAATTTTAATATAAGTTAGTCTTGAGTTAATGTTCTCCAGCATTAACTATGGATGGATTAAAGCGGTTGGCTGTGAAGAGAGTCAGTGTTAGAAATTTGCAGTTTGATTGCTGGTAACAAATGCATACATGATGATTTCATGAATATTAAATAAGGAATGTCTGCACTAGTAAACATACGGTAAAATCTTTTGAACAATTACATTAGCCAATTACATATGGAGTTAACTATAGGATTACTAGGGGCTGCACAGCGCACTGATCTTCAGAATGTGAATTAGTGGTCCATGCATTTATTAAGATTAATTTTAGCGAACGCTCAAGAAAAGTTGTGTTTAAAGCCCAAAGATGAATTTTAGCGAACGCTTAAGAAATGTTGTGTTTATGGCCGAAAAATGAATTTTAGAGAACGCTCAAGACAAATGGTGCTGATAGCGGTTATCACATTTATAGACTTTGTGTTCAAATTCAAGGGCAATGAAAAATTCAACAGAATATAAATAGACATTGCATCGAACTTCAAAACTCTATTTGGGGAAGTGCTCTGTGCAGCCTTATGAAGTACACAATATCCTATACATTGAAGGGTTTTGGAAAAAACAGTAAAATAGTTATAAAAATGTGCTCATTGTTTTGATGTGTAATTTTTCTGTAAACTCAAGTTTTGACATGATTTGGCTGTTAACTAGAATATACTATATGTGCTGGTGAATTTGGATATTCACAACCTGCTGGTGTATTCATGTTTTTGACATGTTCTATGAGGCTGACCACTTACATAATATATACCGTTCTGCTGGTGATGGTTGTTGTCATGGTGATGGTACTACAAGTGACAATGCTTTCGTTGTGTCTTGTGTTGGTGATTGCTACAAGTAATTCATTTCAGAATCAAACCCACCTTTTAATAGGAGAAGAAAGAAGAAAAAAATGATTTACCTAAAATATTTTGCCATTTATTTGGTATGACTGTGGGAGCAATTTTTGACTTGTTCACTTGTTAATGTATTTAACAAATAATCATTTTGATGAATAATCTGAATTTTCTCAAAATTCATTTAAAATTGAGAGATAAATGTGTCCATGTAAACATGTTTTATTGTTTATCCCTTTTGAGGGTTACATACAGATTTCTTTTATATTAAACATTTCCTGTAGAGATTTGTTGTATTAGAAAAAGACATCTAATATTTACTGTCTGTCAAAATAAAACATTTACTGTCTCTCAAAGCAAATTAAAATATTTACTATTTAAAAAAAAATTAGATTTTTATTTTTAGTGCACACAAAAATCTAATGTTAATGTACATAAAAAAATAAACTTAAAGAAAAGCACAATTTTGCATCAGCCCACTAATAACTTCAATACTTATAGTACATGTATTTTGTCATTTAAATATATATTTTCTTTGTTGCGTTACCAGGAGAGACCTGACTAAAATAAAAAATTTTTGTTTGCTTCAAATGCTATTTAATACTGCTGCTGTTTCTTTTACATTCAAATGTTCTCCTGCCTGTTAAGTTTTTTTTTACTGTGCATGCCATCGACATGAACATAAGTGCTAACTACCCACTCTTTTATTGTATGGTTTTTAATGACATTAATGCTCTTGGTTTTCCCACTATCTCTTCCCACTAATTTTGTTCACAACACTTACATGCTGTTACCTTTATTTATTTGAAAACTTCTTCCTGTTCCTGAGCCGTCATTAAATTTCTATTATTCAAAGGAATTGTAGAAACATAAACTGTCATATTTTTATCTTCAAGTCATAAAATTGTGTTTTAGTTTTCTATAAACAATTGTTTATATGATGGTGTGTATAGATCTAATGACTCAATGGTTGCAACTTTTTTTTTGTTGCTATGGATTGGAATTTAAAACACCTACGGTCTTGAGATTTCTGTAGAGACTGTTGATTTGAAGTTTACTCCACAGCTTTAGAGGTTAAGGTTCCTTGCTGATGCTGCTGATTTGAAGTTAAAACCAACAGTTCTATTAGGCATCTTCCAGTAAGAAGCAAGGGTAGGAAGATACAGCTTTGTTTACATTTTATAGTCCTTAACCCCACTTGATTTTTTTTTATTTTTAATTATTAGCTCTACATCTTATGCTTTTAACATTTTTGGTCATTAGAATAATATAGAAATGCAGTGAAGAATGTAAGTAGGGAAAGTCAACAGTTGTCCCTCTTTGGAACATAGTACAGAAGAGAGTAATAACATAATATTTACTGCATTTTAAAAATATAAAAACATGTGTGTGCCCTTGATGAAGGAAAAAAAACCCACCAAATTCAATGGACACTGTGGTCATTGACCTCTTTCTTGTGAGGATGATAAGAATTGCTAATTTATCTCTGCTGTTTTAGTGGAGAGCCAAACAGTTTGTAAGTAATAGTTATTACCAGCAAGCATAGTCCTGTTGTGTGCTTGTGTAGGTTCTCCATACTTTTACATTGATATCTTTTTGTGACCAAGATACAATTTTATTTAGGTACACTGCCTATTAAAAAAGAAAAAAAATTGAAAATTTCAGTCCCACTGATGTTGTAAGAAATGGAACTAAATTGATTAAACACTGAAACAGTTAAATTAAAGCTACCAGTCCTAACATGTATCCTCTTAGTACACTAAGAATACTTTCATCTTTGTTTTTTGGGTGTTGTATTTGGGCTATAATTAGTTCATCATACAGCAGCCAGTTTGCACCCCTTTTAGAATGCATGTTAAATTACAAATATTGATTGGTATGGTTAGGTGGAAATGAAATGTTTAAGTTAAAAAAAAATCAATACTAGTGTATAAGAAAATGTCATTAAAATGTGTCAGTGTATTTGAGGATATTTGGAGTTTTCAAATGTTTTTACCTTGTCTCTTCTTCATTTAAAACTGAAATTAATTCATTGACAATGGCATGTGACACCAAATCTTATCATATTGCCATTTTCGTCTTTTCCTTCAGCTTTCCACTGTTGTAAATACTGCTATTACTGGGTTATTTCCCTTGTCCATCGACTGCTTGGAGTTTTCTTTGAACAACTTTGCACTTGATCTAAAACTAAAATAAACATACCAATTCATTCATACATTGATGGGGGGGGGGGGATCGGTTTACCCACGAAGTTTGTTGCTCGTGTGTTGAGGACTCCATGCATCTGGCCAACCTAATGATGCAATCGTAACACAAGTAACACAAGGCGTGTTTAGAAATGCGAGAGAAAGAACAACACACTTTTTTTTTGAAAAAGAAACAACAATGCCTCTTTATTATGAACTGTGAACAAAATATATTTTTTTGTTTGTTTCTACAGTAAATTCAGAAAGAACGCCATCTTAACCGCACCCACAGCGAAGGCCAAATAATCTACACCCTCTCAGCGTCCCCCACCGCCCACCCACCCTTCAAAACAGGGGCTGTTAACTGTAATGCTATGTTTATTAGAAGTATCGCGTGCTGTCGTAGCCATGTTGCGACATAATCACTGGATTAAAAAACAGAATCCTTTTAACAAGAGGTCAACCATTTAGCAACAGCTAAGCAGTTGATGCTCGAAGATGCATAGGTTAATTAATATACAGTGTAAAGTGTAAAGGCTATTGAATGGTTTTTTAATATTGGTGTTTATCTCCCTTCATTTTCAGCGGGTCGCTTCCCCTATTTTTAGAAAACTCGATCATGCTCAACAAAAATCTTCTGTGACTGAGACTACTGAGAGTTGGTTTCTCTTAGACACATGATTGTCGAGTGCTTAATTAATGCCGAGAATAACTGATGAAATCATTACAAATAAATTTAAGAGGGGGTCTTATAACACTTAGTTCGCCCCCCCCCCCCCCCCCATTTTACGACATACAAAGCGAGTTTTTTGGTTATCCAGTGCAATTTTTTATGACGCTTCTAGTTGTGGCAAGTCATCACTCATTGTTTGCCGATAGAAGCCGAAAAATGTTATTTTTCGGTAAACACGGTGATAATTTCTCTTATTCCTTGCATCTTTATATCAAGATGAATATTTAAAAAAATGTTAAGCAAAAAGCATTCATACCATTAAGATTTGTTGAAACATTTCCCCATCACTCTTACTCTTTGTGTGAGTGGGCCAATATAGAACTTCGTCCCATTAAAATTACTCTAGTCTAAATGAACTAAATCTGAAGCAAAGAAACATATAATATAACTTTTGTTTGACGTTATCTCGCCGAATTCCTACGATTCCGTGGAATATAAACAAAAAACCCAAAACAATCCATCCAATTGAAGTTGTACATTAGGAAATGGCGACAGCGGGCCGTCCAATTAAAATACGAAACTTATAGACCAGTGGTTCTTAACCTGGGTTCGATCGAAGCCCAGGGGTTCGATGAGTCAGTCTCAGGGGTTCGGCGGAGGTCCAACTAAAATCAGAAAAAAAATCATATTTTATTTTTCTGATTAAGAAGGGTTCGGTGAATGCGCATAATTAAACTGGTACCTCCAAAAAGGTTAAGAACCACTGTTATAGAACAATCAACACAAATTCAACATTAAATAAACGCTAGTTAAATAACCACGCCCATCCCAAAATGTAACTTTCCATTTACATCAGTATTGTAAAAAAAACAACAACAACAAACAACGTACAACAACAACAAAGGAATCGTGTTATTTAAAAATGATGACGTTAGCCGGACAAAAACACCAACATTCGAAGTGGCCAGTTTGAGCAAAGACGTTGTTGCTGTTGTACGGAACAAAGATACTGCCATCATGAAGGTTCGTCAGGTGAATGAAACAACATCATAACACGATTTTTTAAATAATTTTTTTTTTTTTTTTTTTTTTTTACACTTTATTTAAAATTTTTTTATTTTTAAAAAATTTTTTTTTTTTTTTTTTTTTTTTTTACACTTGACTCAACATTTGCTTCATACTGCCATCATGAAGATTCTTCACGTGAATTCAAAGACATGTACCCGGTCACACTACTTCCGACCATCATGAAGATTCTTCACGTGAATTCAAAGACATGTACCCGGTCACACTACTTCCGACCATCATGAAGATTCTTCAAGTGAATTCAAAGACATGTACCCGGTCACACTACTTCCGACCATCATGAAGATTCTTCAAGTGAATTCAAAGACATGTACCCGGTCACACTACTCCCGATGTTTGATTCAACATCCGATTCACACCGAATGCTTGTCTTTACCATATGTGCTGAGGCGTACCTAAAGTTAATGACACCGGGGGGGGGGGGGGGGGGGCAAACAAAGGGAAAAAAAAAAAAAAAAAAAAAAAAAAAAACCCCCCGAACCCCCCCCCCCTCTGCCCCCCCCCCCGCTTCCTACGTCACAGCAACGGTGTCATGTTTGTAGTGGGTGAGGTTTATATTTATGCTGATGCCCATAGAGTCCAGGCGTGCACAAAGAAAAAATAGCCGCGAACCGAATAAACATAGCATGGGTGGAAAACATATATATTTTTTTCGAATCCGGTAGACAGATGTTCATAATTTTTATTTATGCGTCTTTACAAAAGACTTCGTGTACAACAGCGGTTCTCAACCTTTCTAAAGCCGCGACCCTTTAATACAGTTCCTCATGTTGTGGCGACCCCCAACCACAAAATTATTTTCGTTGATACTTTATAACTGCAGAGTATATGTGTTTTCAGATGGTCTTAGGCGACCCCTGTGAAAGGGTCGTGCGAGCCACAGGTTGAGAACCGCTGGTTTACAACATAGTGATTGCTGGAAAGGGCGAAATGGCCCGTGAGCCGTACGTCGGGTAAGCCTGGTATGGATCAGAAGTTGCGTATATACCATACAGTGACTAGACCAGAAGTTGTTGAAGGTAACATACCCAAACGGCATTCAAAACTGTATCTTATTAATTGTCTTTGCATTTCAAAATATTTGATGAAATATGGACTGCAAGAGATTAAAAAAACAACCAAGCTGGTCACCAATCATTAGATTACTTGACTAAATGCCCCTAGGGGCAAACTACTGACATTGCTCCAACCCACACAAACATCTGCTTCATTGGGTGTGTGGATAAAGGTGGGTTGGGGGTTTCGAGGACAATGAATACTAGGGGATTGGGGGTCTTTGTACCCACAGTGCGTGTTTTCATTTTTTTTTGCAGGGGTGGAAAAAAAACCCAACAGATTATACCTCATGTTATTTAGCACCGATGGCATGACGGGCGACTCGTGGCCCCCAAACTGCATACGTCAGTACTAAAAAAAAAAGTACTTTCACATTCAAACACAATCAGTCAAATGATACACATGTTAACCTCACATTAAATGGCAAGGTAGCAAAGTCCAAAAAATAACAAGTTAGCCTTTTGAAAACACGCTTTTGTTATATTGATATTTCCCTTTTATTCTTCATCTCTCACTGAATTATTCCTCCATGGAGTGACTTCCACCTACAAAGATTACGGGGTGGGGGTGGAAAAGGGGGGGGGGGGAGGACGGGCTGGAATCAGCAACACAAAGAAAAAGCCAAATTATTCTTGAATAGACTTAACATGCACCACTAGTATCGATGATTTTGTTAAACCACTACCTTGACCTGACAGCAACAACAAAACACCATTTTGACAATTTGTTCAATTCCTTCATCTAACATCCGTCCCATACGGAAACTGAAGCTAAGGTAAAATATAAGTGGTTGAAGTCGAAGAGACATTCTCCATGGTGGAACTGTCTTGGAAATAACAGACTTCTTGGTAACATTCCAGAACTGTCTGGTAAATAATACACTTTGTTGTAACATCCTGGAACTGTCTGAGAATTAATGTACTTTGTGACAACATTCGACTGTCTATTTTTATCAGCACCAAAATCCCGTGCCTGTCACAACCAGGCGTCAGAACCACTTACGCTTAGAGACAAACACACACACACACACACTCACATAAACATAGAAATGCCCTCACTGACATGCACTCATTGACATCGTCCAACTTAAATAAAAACCACGTGACTCGTCCAATGAAATGGAACACATGAAACGAGTTGTCGTCAGGTCACATGTAAGATGTCCGACTGAGTCGCCCTCTCAGCGTCGTGCTGTTGCCGATCGTCTGCTGCTCGCTGTCCCTCTGTTTGGTCCTGACGTGCTTGCAGATAAAATCGTGCCAATTTTCCGGCAGCAAAATTAAGATGACACCGATCGTGATAAGGACAAGGGCCGCAATCTTCATCCCGGGGAATCCTTTCACTTTCCACACTGTGTCCGCAACTGAAGATAAAAAAAAGAGGAATGCTATTTTTTTTTGGTTGGGGTTGTTTTGTTGAAAAAAAATGCACGTTTTTGGAAATGATGGAAAATGTGTCACAATATTTGCTGAACGCACCCGAACACACTTTTCACGTGATTTCCACAAAAAAAAAAAAAAAAAAAAAAAAAAAAAAAAAGAAAAAAAATCTGCCAGCAAAGAGGAGGCTTTCAACATGGCTAATGAACGGCATCTAGGATGATGTCTTCAATTTTATCAAGCAACCGCTATGAAACTGCAACTTAAGTTCATAACTGTACAATCAATATCATTAAAACCTTTTACTTATTTATAAAGTTATGGGCTACCGGAAATTTGTTTGAAAGAAATTTCTTAGATGGAAAATTGATCATTGATCGACGGAAATTTGATCGAACGGAAGTTTGGTCGAATTTTTTTTGTTTCAGTCCACACATTCAAATTTTCGTCAAATTTATGTTTGAACGCACTCTACTATATAGTAAAACAAAATAATGCACCGAAAAAGAAAGTTGACGCAAAATTTGATCGTGTGAACTGAAAATAAAATTAGACCAAACTTCCGTCGAACAATTTTCTGTCGACGAAATTTCTTTCAAACAAATTTCCGGATACGATTTTTTTTTTGGGGGGGGGGGGGGAAGGGGGGG
>CAXITT010000117.1:1159535-1175315 GCA_964033795.1 Lymnaea stagnalis
GTAGGTCGTTGTTGAAGGATGATATGTAAGTAGGTCGTTGTTGAAGGATGATATGTAAGTAGGTCGTTGTTGAAGGATGATATGTAAGTAGGTCGTTGTTGAAGGATGATATGTAAGTAGGTCGTTGTTGAAGGATGATATGTAAGTAGGTCGTTGTTGAAGGATGATATGTAAGTAGGTCGTTGTTGAAGGATGATATGTAAGTAGGTCGTTGTTGAAGGATGATATGTAAGTAGGTCGTTGTTGAAGGATGATTATGTAAGTAGGTCGTTGTTGAAGGATGATATGTAAGTAGGTCGTTGTTGAAGGATGATATGTAAGTTAGGTCGTTGTTGAAGGATGATATGTAAGAAGTTCGTTGTTGAAGGATGATATGGAAGGGGACCACTGTCTCATTCCCGGCCTTCTTATATAAGTTATGATGCAGAAATAAACAAGTCATCAAACACTACACACAATATAATCAAACAGCACATTTTCTTTGTTTAACAAAACAACGAATCAGAATAGATCAACAAAACCAGCATTTGCCGCGCGATGCAGAGAAAGACGAGGAACGAACGCACAGAGGACATTTCACTCTATTCAATCCTTTAGGCAGTGGCGTAGCTGAGGTTTGTGCCGCCCCAAGTTTAGCCAACCTGTCCAAAAAAAACCCCCCAAAAAAAACCAAAAAAAAAAACAAACCCACAACTCTTCAGATGGCCGAAAATGCCGCCCCTTCAATATAATGGAAAAAAGTGCATCCCTGGGTAGACAACCCTTAGCCCACACTCCCCTTTTTTTCTACGCCACTGCATTTATGCCTTAACCTAATACTTTGTAGAGAGTTTAGATTAAATTTAAAAAAAAATTATTTAACACAAAAAGGATCTGTCACTCCCCCACCCCATTTATTTATTTTCGACCACTGACGTCAGCCACACCCTCATCACATGATTACATCAACCCAATGAAGAGACAAGGCACGAATCAAAGACAGGCATAAACACGAAACCGACGAAATCTGTATATGAACTTCAATTTGCCAAGAAAATCACCGCTCCCTACTTGTCCCCTCCCTTCCCTCCCCCCCCCCCCTTCTCCCCCCCCCCCCCCCCCCCCCCCCCCCCCCCCCCCCCCCCCCCCCCCCCCCCCCCCCCCNACCACGGGCTCTGCAATCATACAAACACCACGGGCTCTGCAATCATACAAACACCACGGGCTCTGCAATCATACAAACACCACGGGCTCTGCAATCATACAAACACCACGGGCTCTGCAATCATACAAACACCACGGGCTCTGCAATCATACAAACACCACGGGCTCTGCAATCATACAAACACCACGGGCTCTGCAATCATACAAACACCACGGGCTCTGCAATCATACAAACACCACGGGCTCTGCAATCATACAAACACCACGGGCTCTGCAATCATACAAACACCACGGGCTCTGCAATCATACAAACACCACGGGCTCTGCAATCATACAAACACCACGGGCTCTGCAATCATACAAACACCACGGGCTCTGCAATCATACAAACACCACGGGCTCTGCAATCATACAAACACCACGGGCTCTGCAATCATACAAACACCACGGGCTCTGCAATCATACAAACACCACGGGCTCTGCAATCATACAAACACCACGGGCTCTGCAATCATACAAACACCACGGGCTCTGCAATCATACAAACACCACGGGCTCTGCAATCATACAAACACCACGGGCTCTGCAATCATACAAACACCACGGGCTCTGCAATCATACAAACACCACGGGCTCTGCAATCATACAAACACCACGGGCTCTGCAATCATACAAACACCACGGGCTCTGCAATCATACAAACACCACGGGCTCTGCAATCATACAAACACCACGGGCTCTGCAATCATACAAACACCACGGGCTCTGCAATCATACAAACACCACGGGCTCTGCAATCATACAAACACCACGGGCTCTGCAATCATACAAACACCACGGGCTCTGCAATCATACAAACACCACGGGCTCTGCAATCATACAAACACCACGGGCTCTGCAATCATACAAACACCACGGGCTCTGCAATCATACAAACACCACGGGCTCTGCAAGCAGGCAGTCATGATTAATCTCACAAACCAAATAAATCATCCCGTCTCAGACAGAAAGATGGGGAGCCATAGACCAAGACAAAGTTAAATGAAGAAACTGTTTGATTTAGACTAATACTCTTCAAGCTCAGTCCTTATACCCACTGGTTCGATCTACCGGTCGGTCCTGATCTAAAGGGCTTCATCAGCCTCATGAAAGCACGTCGGATTGTTCAACAGCGCATCTCGAAGTAACAGCCTACGCTCCAAAAGTGAAGGTTTAGTTGAAACCGAATTTCAGGCTTTTGGAAAATTAAGCGAACTTTGTAGCACGTGAATCCCACTTATGCAGGGGTGTCGACACCGGTGGGGGGGAGGGTGAGGGGGGATAAACTAAAAATAAATTTGTATAAGCTCCACATTAGTTATCAAAATAAATTATTCTTGCTTAGTATAAATGAACGAAGGGGCGTCTACCCCCCCCCCGGCCGTGTAGACCCCCTCGAGTCCACGTATAGTTTATTTTGAAAACAATCTTGATGTAGGGTTTATACGAATCTGTTCCAGTTTCTTCCACCTACTCTTGTGTCCATGTCATTTCTTCCACCTACTCTTGTGTCCATGTCATTTCTTCCACCTACTCTTGTGTCCATGTCATTTCTTCCACCTACTCTTGTGTCCATGTCATTTCTTCCACCTACTCTTGTTTCCATGACATTTCTTCCACCTACTCTTGTGTCCATGTCATTTCTTCCACCTAATCTTGTGTCCATGTCATTTCTTCCACCTACTCTTGTGTCCATGACATTTCTTCCACCTACTCTTGTGTCCATGTCATTTCTTCCACCTACTCTTGTGTCCATGACATTTCTTCCACCTACTCTTGTGTCCATGACATTTCTTCCACCTACTCTTGTGTCCATGTCATTTCTTCCACCTACTCTTATGTCCATGTCATTTCTTCCGTCTACTCTTGTGTCCATGTCATTTCTTCCACCTACTCTTGTGTCCATGTCATTTCTTCCACCTACTCTTGTGTCCATGTCATTTCTTCCACCTACTCTTGTGTTCATGTCATTTCTTCCACCTACTCTTGTGTCCATGTCATTTCTTCCACCTACTCTTGTGTCCATGTCATTTCTTCCCCCTACTCTTGTGTCCATGTCATTTCTTCCACCTACTCTTGTGTCCATGTCATTTCTTTCACCTACTCTTGTGTCCATGTCATTTCTTCCACCTACACTTGTGTCCATGTCATATGTAGACAGTCTTCTCGTCAACAGCCAAGCGACGGTCAACTGGTCAGCAGTCATTCATCCGGCGGTGTTGCCGTCGCGATGATAAATCAAAGTACCAAAAACTATGCACTCGTAAGTTGTTAAAGACCATCTTTTTAGCTGGATAATTCAAGTCACTTAATTGACAATCGATATATTCACAAGTGTCATATAATTTGATCGGCCGATTCGTAGGGTTGGGGCAAAAAAAAGGGGGGGGGAAGCAACTAAGTTTGATTGGATTGTTGACCTTTGAAATACCCAAAACCCCCCCCCCCCCCCCAAACTCAATCTCACACGAGATAAGCGGCGTCCATCGAATGCGATTTGTGTGTGTGTGTGTTTGTGCTGAAAGTTGATCGATCGTCTGCTGATTCGATGCACGTGCAAATGTTTGGTGACCTCGACCTATTCGATAACGCCTTGCTGTTGGCGTGCATTCGACTCGGCGACTCCCGTGTTACGGTTACCACGTCAGTCAACTGTACGCCACACGTCTGCTCAAATTAGAGCGGGCTTCATGTGGGGGAGAAAATATAAATATACGTGATCATATTCTAAGCTTAAAAGTGGCACCCCTAAATGTATAGGAAACAAAGTCTTGCCCAGGGTGAACAAGTGAACAATCGATTTTGACGCCCCTTGGCATTGTGAAGTACACGTCATTGTTATCGTTTCATCCACTATTAAATTCATATTAAAAAAAAAAACGACAATGTTTACACCCGGGGAAAGAGCCCCCCTCCCCTCACCCCATCCCACATTTTTTCCCGCGGGATCCAGCTGGAAAAAATGAATTACTTAATTAAAAACAGACTCAAAAAAGTATTAAAAAGATAAATAAAAGCAATTTTATTATTTATAGAAATCCCTTTATGTTATACTTAATTAGATGTGAAAAATTGAATTTGGAAAAATAAATATGTTCTTTGACATAGAATCAATAAACGAATGCACACTTTTCCCTTTTACATGGTAGTTGGATCATTCCACTTATATCTCAGCGATCATTCCACTAATGCCCAGCGATTCTTCCACTCATCTCTCAGCCATCATTTCACTCATCTCTCAGCCATCAATTCACTCATCTCTCAGCCATCATTTCACTCATCTCTCAGCCATCATTTCACTCATCTCTCAGCCATCATTTCACTCATCTCTCAGCCATCATTTCACTCATCTCTCAGCCATCATTTCACTCATCTCTCAGCCATCACTTCACTCATCTCTCAGCCATCATTTCACTCATCTCTCAGCCATCATTTCACTCATCTCTTAGCCATCATTTCACACATCTCTCAGCCATCATTTCACACATCTCTCAGCCATCATTTCACTCATCTCTCAGCCATCATTTCACTCATCTCTCAGTCATCATTTCACTCATCTCTCAGCCATCACGTCACTCATCTCTCAGCCATCATTTCACTCATCTCTCAGCCATCATTTCACTCATCTCTCAGCCATCATTTCACTCATCTCTCAGCCATCATTTCACTCATCTCTCAGCCATCATTTCACTCATCTCTCAGCCATCATTTCACTCATCTCTCAGCCATCATTTCACTCATCTCTCAGCCATCATTTCACTCATCTCTCAGCCATCCTTTCACTCATCTCTCAGCCATCATTTCACTCATCTCTCAGCCATCATTTCACTCATCTCTCAGCCATCATTTCCCTCATCTCTCAGCCATCATTTCACTCATCTACGAGTGTGTGACTTAAAGTGAACGTGTGACACCATCATATGTCGGAGGAATTTTTTAAAAAATGTGCATGCGGGGTGCCAAGGGGGTTGAGGGGAGGGTCAATGTGGAAATGTGTGCAAAGACATAGCCGTCCAAGATAATGGCCAACATCTTATTTCAAATATCAGCATCACAATGAACAGAGTTGAACTGATCCAAAACTAGAAAGAATGACCAATTTGTTTATGTCCACAGAATTTAGCCTCCTGGTCACGTGATCCACGTAAAGACACAATGCCTTAAACCGTCTTTTTTTGACACAGTGTCTTGAGATGGATGGGGGTGGGGGTGGGGGGGTTGTAGGTTGGGGTTTCGGAGGGGTTTGGGTTGGGGGATATATATTAATATGATTTGAGAATCTTCACGTGACAGACGAAAATACCAAAATGCCAACCCATCTCCTAACCGTCCCCCGATCATTTCAAATCCTAGAAAGGAAGTAGGTGGGGGGGGGGGTGAGGGGCATTGCGACATTGGTTTGAAATAGACCTCATTAGCCGAGCCCATCAGAGTGTACGCCCCCGTAGGTGGGCTGGAAGCTCTCGTGGAGAGCGAGCTGTTACTTTTATCTCGGGGGAAAAAAATCGGCCGAGGGTCAGTTGAGTTAGTTCCGTGACTTTGGGCCCCAATTTTAAACACTTTTTTTTTCTTCTTCATATCATAGCGGTTGTATCGTTTCTTTCTTCTAGTCCTTTGGTGTCGTGGTGAGCACTTCTGCCATGGGTATTACCTCGGCGTCCTGGGGAAGGGAGGGGGGGGCGCTTTTGTTCAATACCGCGACGCTCCTCTTGTTCAACGTCTTGGCTCACTTTAGTTCAAAGTCCAATCAAAAGCTAAGTAAGGGCAGAAAGTCGGGAGAAGGAGTGAAAACATTGTCTACGAAGACAAGACCAAGATAAACGTGAAACAAGGGCGGAGCTAAGGTTAGGGTCACACGGAAAAACAAAATAAAACCTAACAAACAGCCCTCTGCAGTCGGTTGAAAAGGTCTCCCCTCAGTTGGAATACAAAAAAAAGCACGACCCAGGTCTGACCGCCAACTACGGCCTACCGTACCTACGTCACGGATGTCAAAAAACAGTTAAAAATACCAAAAAAACCAACAAAAAAAAAAACAAATTTAACGTTTTCTGACGTCACGGAGCCAAGCTCGAGTGATTTCATGGAGACAAGCTTGTTTGACGTCACGAAGACAAGATCGTATGACGTGAAGACAAGGTCGCGTGACGTCATGAAGACACGATTGCGAAACGTGGGGGACAAGCTCGCGTTGACGAGTGCGTGTGACGTCGAGGAGACAAGCTCACGAAGCACGTCACGAAGCACGTCACGAAGCAGCTCTAATGACGTCGGGCAGACAACCCCGAATGGCACCTAGGAGACATGCTGCTAGGACATGGTACAGAAAATCCAACATGAAGGCGCAACATGTTCTTAAACTTTGCCATAATGCAGCCATACAGGTCATTCCTTAGCAGGTTTAGTTGAGCCGTCGAAATGAAAGTAGCTACTATGAGACTTACAACTACGCCCCTGAAGACCAGCCAATAGTGAGAAAAATGTAAAACCAAAGGTCACGTTCCGGAAAAAGATTTGTGGGGACTTACTCCCCCCCCCCCATTTGAAATAAATATTGAATATTTATGTATTTATTTCTTAGCAAATTCAATGCAACATTTATTGTATGGAAAAAATATGGGGAAAAATTGAGTTCCTACAGGACACTTGTCCCAGATGCAATGTGGATGAAAGCGAATGCTTGACAACTACACGGCGACGTTTGAGAAGCACTGCCCTACGGTATCTAGTCTACCTCGTTACTCCGCTGTTGTTCCTGGGAGATGCTATTTTGGCGGGGTTTTCCGGCCTAGAGCGGAAGTGACGTTATTCAATTTGGCAGCGGAGACGTCGAAAATCTTATTGGTAGAGGGTGGGGGCAAGAGGCGTAGCGTGGTGGGGGCAGGGGGGGACAGATGTCCCCGGGCGCCAGCTAGTTAGGGGCGCCAAAATGTGCTTTGATATTATTTTTCGATGAAAATAACGGGTTTGAGATTTGAAAAAAAAGAAAAAAGGGGCGCTAAAAATGGATCTTGTCCCCGGGCGCCAAACACCCTCGCTACGCCACTGGTGGGGGGGGGGTTGTTCTAAAAATCCACAGATTCTAAAGTAATGGATGGTATCCGGAAACAGGATATTTTTGCATGCACCATTTACTAGTTAGGTCCCGGTATCAATGCGTAGCCTTGGCGAATAAACATTTTATGAATGGTCTATGATTTAAAGGCTTTTTCTTTGGACGTCTTAGAACAATAAATGCCAATGACATTTTAGCTCAAACATAGTGCTTATACATGTTTTTTTCTGTCATCATGGTGTACATTATGTAAATATAGAATTCTGGAGTGCAACCAGCCTCGGCACTAATTACATCACATCCAACCAAGGCAATGCGTACACCCCATCCAGTCTAGGCTATTTGTACACCACACCCAGTCTAGTCAATGTGTACACAACACCCTATCTTGGCACTTTGTATACCACATTCAACCCAGGCAATGTGTACACCACATCCAACGTGAGAACTGTATACACCGCAATTGAAGTCACCTTATAAATACCTGAAAATCTTTCTCGCCTTTTTGTGGGGGCACATTTGAGAACAATGCCCTTAATTAAAGTTAGAAGATTTAAAAATGTGCTCGCATTTAATATTTTTTAAAATTATCCCTAACCCTAACCCTTTCCCTAACCCTAACACTAACCCTAACCCTAACCCTATCCCTATCCCTATCCCTATCCCTAACCCTAACCCTAACCATAACCCTATCCCTATCCCTATCCATATCCCTATCCCTATCCCTAACCCTATCCCTATCCCTATCCCTATCCCTAACCCTATCCCTAACCCTAACCCTAACCCTATCCCTATCCCTAACCCTATCCCTATCCCTAACCCTAACCCTAACCCTATCCCTAACCCTAACCCTAACCCTAACCACACCACTGACGCGTGACGTCATCCACGGCTTGGTTTGAGAGCCGTATCTAATTTTTTGGACGGAGTAGTTAAAAAAAAAATGTTCATGACGTAAATGTTCATAGTTCACATTCGTCGGATCAAGTTTGTATTGTGGGTTAACATTCTCACGTCACTTGTGTGCACCGCTTTGACCCCGTTACACCACCCGCTCACCCTTCTCCCCTTCTCCACCCTCTCCCCTCCTCCCCCTCTCTCCACCCTCTCCCCCACCCTCTCCCCACACTCTCCCTCACCCTCTCCCCAACCCTCTCCCCACCCTCTCCCCCACCCTCTCCCCCACCCTCTTCCCCACCCTCTCCCCCACCCTCTCCCCAATTCCTTAGTAAATCCCTCCATACACAGACGATACAAAATTGCATTAGACAAGCTGTATTCGATTGGAGAAATAAATTACTTGCTGGCTTTTTTTTTCCCTTTAAAGAAAATAAAATAAAAATCGGATCCAACGAGACTCGGCGTTACAAATGGTATCGATCTAGGAAAGATGGCTGAAAATGATAGAAAATATCGTATTTTGGATATCGGGAGCAACATTAAGTTCATTTTTTTTTTCGACACGAGGCGATCAGGAAAATGTGCCCAAATGATTGAGAAGGCGTAAAATCGAAGGCAAATAGGTTCATGCTTTTACGCAGAGTAGTCTCCCCCAGCCCCACGCCCTACCCCACCCCCATCGTCACCCAACATCACCACCCCCCCCTTCCGCCCAACATCACCCCCCGCCATTTCTTGCTGTAGAGGCTGTATAGGATTTGTTGAGCTTTTAGATGACTCGTACAAAGAAATTATCTTTGCAGCCACCCCCCTACCGGGACTGTCTGAAATAGTTGATCAATTTGAGGACATACGTTGCTGAGTACTAACTGAGGTCATAGGTCACAGGTTTGAATTTGTGTGTGTGTGTGAGTAGGTATTAAATTCAAGTGAAGGCAGATTTATCTGTGAGATCACTTATAAGACATATTTATCTATGAGACAACTTATAAGTCAGATCTATCTGTTAGATCTCGTATAAGACAGATTTATCTATGAGATCGCATATCTGCTCTACTGCTGTGACCCAATTAGGCTGTAACAACTCCTGAACCGTAACAGAGTTAAAAGACGGGAAAACCATATTCCTCTGTTACACACACAATGAAAGCTGTTCTTGAAACACATCCTTTCTGAGGACACGCCTAGCGCGCTCTTCATGATCACATACAATGTATTTCAATGATTTTTCTGCGCCAATTTGAGATATTTTAGATTATTTCTCTTTATGTTGGAGCATTCCTCAGTCAAGACTTTCATTGATCTTCGTATGTAGCGCAATGTGGCCATAGTATTTGTTTGTATGGCATCTATTTAAATAACAGCATACATCTCAAGTTACTCATGAACCAAATAATAAAGCCGGAAATTGCTTTAAATGAAATGACCCATGGAACGTATAGAACTAAGTAAATTCCATATTGTGCAACCACCCCCCCCCCCGTGACGTAGATAGGGTTACCGCTGCCCGGAACGGCCCAAGATGTTTGCCGGAACTTTTATATGAAACAAAACCAACAAAAAAACCCTTCTCTGCAGTTGGACAAAATGGGCACGCCTGCCTATACAGAAAGAAGTGCCGCCCCTTTGCGTGGGGGGACGGGGGGGGGCACTCCACGCCTCTTCCTACGCTTCATCCACTATTTCCACTGAATCCGACGCTGAAGATTTTCCTGTAAAAAAACTGGTCTATTTTATTATCCCGGCTCGAAATAGCGATACTCTGATTTACCTCCAAATAGCGATATACTGATCTACTTCCAAAAAGCGGTATAAAGATCTACCCCCAAATAGCGACACATTGATTTATCTACAAATAGCGTTATACGGATCTACCTCCAAATAGCGACACATTGATCTGCCTCCAAATAGCGACACATTGATCTGCCTCCAAATAGCGACACATTGATCTGCCTCCAAATAGCGACACATTGATCTGCCTCCAAATAGCGACACATTGATCTGCCTTCAAATAGCGAAACACATTTCTACCTGCAGTGACCCATCCTCCTGGGATTTACACCACCAACAACAACAAGCACAAAAAATAACCCAACACCATCATGGAGAATGTAGCGAGACATTTCATCACAAGAACAAACAAGACAATTCCATCACAGAAAATTTGATAAATCTTTCCCCACGAAATACTGTCGAGACATTACCGATGATTCTGGCTAGTGAATGAGTCACCGGCGCCCCGAGCAGGGCGGGGGAAAGTGCATACGCCCTGTCCGCACGATGGTATCCGTGGACCACCACCATTCAAGCAACCGGGGGGGGGGGGAAACCATTGATTGCTCTATGTCTAGGTTAGTGGAAGAACCATTGATTGCTCTATGTCTAGGTTAGTGGAAGAACCATTGATTGCTCTATGTCTAGGTTAGTGGAATAACCATTGATTGCTCTATGTCTAGGTTAGTGGAAGAACCATTGATTGCTCTATGTCTAGGTTAGTGGAAGAACCATTGATTGCTCTATGTCTAGGTTAGTGGAAGAACCATTGATTGCTCTATGTCTAGGTTAGTGGAAGAACAATTGATTGCTCTATGTCTAGGTTAGTGGTATGTTCGATTTTGAGGTTGTTCTTTTTGTATCTCCTGCGATGAGAGTTGGGACCCTTAATCTCAGTGGCGTAGCTAGGTGGGTGCGGACCGCAACGGTAGACACCATCTCAAGTTGGGTGGGGGGGTGGTGACACCATGAGTTTACCTCACCGGGTGACACCATGAGTTTACATCACCGGGTGACACCATGAGTTTACCTCACCGGGTGACACCATGAGTTTACATCACCGGGTGACACCATGAGTTTACCTCACCGGGTGACACCATGAGTTTACCTCACCGGGTGACACCATGAGTTTACATCAGGTGACATCATGAGTTTGCCTCACCTGGTGACATCATGAGTGTACATCACCGGGTGACACCATGAGTTTACCTCACCGGGTGACACCATGAGTTTACCTCACCGGGTGACACCATGAGTTTACATCACCGGGTGACACCATGAGTTTACCTCACCGGGTGACACCATGAGTTTACCTCACCGGGTGACACCAACCCCAGCCAGCTACGCTACTGCCTAACCTACGATAACCTTCATAACAAAAAAATCAAATTAAAAAAAACATGTATTTTAAAAGTAGAAAATTAATCTATTTTGTAAGCAAGTCTCTTCTTAAAGTATTGAACAAGTCATTTGAATTTCGCTAGAAGGAAAACCTTTTATATATTTATATTCTCAGATTATTAGGGTATTCGATATCTTGTTTTTCTTGGTTGCCCGTCAATGTCTAAAATTTGTTTTCTTTATTTTCTCTTTGTAGTCTAAGACTTTTCTGGTTTATTTGCCCTTTGATGTCTAGGACTTGTTTTCTCAGACATACTTACATATACACCATACATACAGACATACCATACAGGGATGGCGCACCATGCATAAAGACACATCGTCATACAGACACCCCATTGAAAGAGACAGCAACACTCTATTCCCCGATGTATGTTCGTCCTTCCATCCACCTCCAGAATTTTATTGCTTGACCAATGCCCGCTTGTCTGGCCAATAGCCTCGGACCACACACATCATCCTGGGCCTGTGTGGACGCTTTGGGTTGGCAAATATTGCTTTTGAGAGAGAAAATGAATAGCAGTTCTCAAACTTGGTTAAATCGACCCCAAGTCATAAGTACCCGAGGTTGATGAGAGGGACCATGTTGCGGCTATTTATAGACTAGCTAGCGTTTGCCAGGGGTCGGTGGTGTACCTATTTCTTCTAGAATATTCAAGAAAAAGTTCTCTGTTGTTCCACGTGGATGCCAAGATTATGAAAATGTCAATGAGATCTAAAAGTTTATGGAACTTTTAGTTTAGTTTTATCGTTTTAAAAATGTTCATGTCAATTTTCACGGTATCGCCAGGGGCTTCAACAGTAAAAATGTAAAAAGACAACATTTTTGGCCGATTCAATACGATTTTAACTGGACAAATTGGAATTTTTAAAATTTTCTTTTACTGGCATCCGTCCGTCACAATGTGACGATGGTGAAGACTTCGTAGGACGAAATCCACAAGGCCTTGGATTGTTCTTCTAGGATTATAAGCTGGTTCCCAACATCAAATCGCCTCTCTCCACGCCGCCGGGAACATAGAGCTGGTGATGGTTTTGTTTTACTGGGCTTTGGAATTGAACTCCAGACCACCAACTTGAATGATTTTTACAGAGCCCTTATCTTAGGGATATCTAAAATGGACTATTATTCAAAGGGTTCCTGACGGGGACCCTATCATATTTTAATTGATCAACGGAAATAGCTTTGACATTACTTAATATCTTTTTTGTAAAATCTAAATTTCTTTTAAATAACGTTTGATTGGTATTTAAATCATGGTCTTTGACTGGTCCAAGCTTGCATTTTAATAGAAAATGGGCTGGGCCCAACATTAAATGTTTACAAGGGTTTTTATAAAGCTGTCTTTAGGAGAACATTTTAAATTTTGATTGGTATAACTTGAGCGAAGTGTTTTGACCGGATCTTAAATTTACGCGTACGCTAATACGCTTTAGAAGTTTTTCCGAATTCAAACCCGAGCATCGCCGGGTATATTGGCTAGTTGATAATATTTCTTAGTTTAATGCCAATCCTTTTTTCGAGTATATATATATATATATATATATATATATATTTATATATATATATATATATATATATATATATATATAATGGTTTCCCCTGTATTCGTAATGGCCGACAGCCACTGCTTGCAGGCATCAGCTATATCAGCTGCTGTTAAAACAACATTTAATTTTGTTTTTTATTTCGTTAGAATTTTCTACGTAACTTTGAAAGACGCCAGTCGAAAAGGCCAAAGTTCTCATAACACGTAAAAGGTTCCCGAGCTAAAGAAATTTTCAACACAAAAAAATGTCAACGTAAAAAATCTTGAAAATGAAAGGGTGATAACTTGTGTGGACCCCCCCCCCCCCCCCCCTCCAAAAAGTTTTTCGGCCAATGTACTCCATTTTCGTAACTTTTAGAGACAACAGGGGACGTTACAACCCGTCTTTTAATCTAGATGGGATTTGTCTGGCACTCTGGATCGATCCGGAAGAAGCGCCCCGCAGCCTCGTTCTCGCTGAGCTCACGTTTCCAGCCCCGGGGGCCGTTGACGAGACTAGACAGAGACGCATCCCGGCATGCCTTTTTGCTTCCTGACCGGTTTCTTTTGTGCATGGAGATCCGTTAAGACGCAACGGACGAGCATACACGAGCTTTAAACTTGATCCCGCGCCATAACGCGCCATGGTGGTTGTTTTCTTTTGAGGAAATAGCAGTAACCTTTTGGGTCGATGATGCAATACAATCCCCCCCTCCCCCTTCCATCCCCAACCAACACACACAAATAAAAAAAAATAAATAAAAGCTGCGTCGTCGGATACACGGAAAAAAACTGCAGGTACGATACCAAGGAATCGACTTAATGAGATGACATAAAACTGCAGGTACGATACCAAGGAATCGACTTAATGAGATGACATAAAACTGCAGGTACGATACCAAGGAATCGACTTAATGAGATGACATTGCGATTACCGGAAATAGAAGCCTCTTTTATTTTTTTTTCTTCTGCTCCATGTCTTGCGTCTAACACAATCTGCATTCAAGGGTAATTTTATTTCCTTCGCCATTAGTGGCGTTGAGATTGATGCCAAAAAACCAATTGGTGTCTCTTTCATTTACACGTGGCTCCGATGAGGGCTTACAAAAAAAAAAATGAATGGATGCGTCAGTTGGGCGCTAGACACAGTAGCGTAAGAAAAAAAAGGGGGAGGTTGGTCTACCCCGGAAGGAGATTTTTTCTTTATATAAAAAGGGAAATTTTGTAGGCACTCTGCAGAGTTGTTTTTTTTTTCGCGGATCCGGGTGTCAAAAGTTATGTCCCACCCGTGGTGGCACTGACCCCAGATATCTTATGTCCCACCCCTGGTTGCACTGACCCCAGATATGTTATGTCTCACCCCTGGTGGCACTGACCCCCATATATGTTATGTCCCACTCCTGGTGGCACTGACCCCAGATATGTTATGTCCCACCCCTTGTGGCACTGACCACAGATATGTTATGTCCCACCCCTGGTTACACTGACCCCATATATGTTATGTCCCACCCCTGTTTGCACTGACCCAGATATGTTTTGTGCCACTCCTGGTGGCACTGACCCCAGATATGTTACGTCCGACACTCTCGTGGCACTAACCCCCAAATACGTTATGTCCCACCCCTGGTGGTACTGACCTCGGATATGTTATGTCCCACCCCTGGGGGCACTGACCCTAGATATGTTTTGTCCCACCCCTGGTGACACTGTCCCCCAGATATGTTATGTCCAACCCCTGGTGGCACTGACCCCCATATATGTTATGTCCCACCCTTGGTGGCACTGACCCCCAGATATCCTCCGAGCTGGACGGCTGTAAAGAATTTGAATGCACTGTAACATGAGGTCAATACAAAAAATGATTAGCGGGAAAACCAGCAAAAATAATTTCTTACACGCGTACAAGATTTGAACAGTTTTTTTAGCAGTATCTCTTCAATATATTACGCTTCTGGTGTGACTCGTGGACTGCTTCCATTTCCGGCTGCCTTCTAACAAGCTGGGTGCTTCCTATTCAGCGTATTTGGTATGGAGAGTATATTACAAATAATGCTATAGGTTTTAAAAGGAAATATGGCTTATTAATCAGTTCAACAGCGCGCAAAATATTATTCCCGATAACAACGCTTAAATGATTTATTTTTTAAAAATAACGCAACTGCGTTTGGTGCGTAATAGTTTCGTTTCAGAAAATGAAACCGTCTCAATTTAAGTATGGTGTAAAAATATTCGGGTTAAAAGTGGTTGGGACACCATAATATTGGATAGAGTTCATGGGCGTAAATTAAAAAATGTGCAGAGACGTATCATGGAGGGAAGGGGTATATGACGAAAATTGGGAGCCTTAAAGGTGCTTCACTTGAGTTCATAATTTGACAAGTAACTTAACTACATGGGAAGTTCATGCATTGCTGTCGCCAATGTTTGGCGGGCTGTACCTAGTATATAATATATATATTTTGTATATGCAAAGAACCACACACTACAGTTCTATCCGTTGAGATGAGCAGTCTTGGTTTTGTTTAGCCCCCAGGAGGATTTGAGAGAAACTTTGTCTGGTTTCCGCGAGCCGCTGGAGCTGGTCATGCAACCGAGACATAAACACTCTTTACAACACTCTGGTGAAAAGGAAAACACCCAACAAGCTCCCAGATTGAGTTGGGATTCTGTTTAGTAGAGTAATAAACAAGAAAACAACAAGCACAAAACAACACCTGCCATTGTTTAACATGTATGATTAATTAGACACAATCACTCATCGCTCTGTCCACGTGGGGGTGGGGGGAAGGGGGGTGGGGGGGCAAAGCGTTGAATTTTATACGCTTGATACAATTATTTTGAAATGTGTTGGGGCCCAAAAAATGTGGATTTTCTTGGGGTTTAAAATCCCCAGCAAGGCTCTTGCATACACAATGGGCGGGTCGGGGTCGGGGGGGGGGG
>CAXITT010000117.1:1175438-1200652 GCA_964033795.1 Lymnaea stagnalis
GTCATTTTGTATAACTCATGCACCTCGCTTTCATTTTGTTACCCCCTAATTCTTTTCATTAAATTATCTCCTAAGACCCCCCCCCCCCACCTCCCTCTTCCCATCAGACCCTTTGCACTGAAAGTAACTTCAGACACGAGCTGTATTAGCAGGTAGGCTGAAATTGCCGCCTCTCCTATGAAGAAGAAAAAAATGCCTTCCGGGACGAACCGCCCACACCACACCCTTCCAACTCAACTGCCCACCGCCAGTCTCGCCCTTGTCCTTTTTCAAACCCGCGTGGGGAAGGAGGACTCTGTCATCCGGGACCCAAATATAAATCATGTCTTGGTCGTTGAACTCGTTTGAATGACCGGAACTACTTTTTTTTTTTTTTTAATTAGTCCATTCATTCATCCGCGTACCATACGCGACCATGAAAGGATGCGACGTCACGGAATTTATGATGGCGTTGTCAAAGGTCGGACGTCGGGAGGTCATGTTATGCAATCAATACTAAGGCTTTCTGGGATATTTTATGGTTTATTGATGCGTCCTGACATGCCAAAATCTCAGATACTCTTCGTGATTCAGCCAAACTAATAACACGAGAAAGCACGGTTGATAAGACAATCACGATTTTTTTTGTCCAACAAAATATTTTAAAAATTCGGATTAAAAAAATTTTAATTTATTTTTTATTGCTTTTTTAAAAATGATTTCTTTAGATTTTAAATTAAATTAAATGTTATAAATGTTAAACATGATAAATTTAATGGTATTTATATAATTGTTTTAAATTTTATTTAAAAAAAAATAAATAAGATAGGCTTTTTTAATAGGCCAAAATATGTTAAAAAGATCAATTGATTTTTTTTTATTCCTTGAATAAAAAATGATTTATTTAAATTTTGAAATTGCTTGATTTTTATAAAGATAAAGAAACATTTATATAGTAAAGTAATTTAAAATAAATTTTGGATTTAAATTTGATTCCAGAATACTTGTCTAAATTTAAGAAAAAAAAAATTTAAAAGAAAAAAAAATCTTAATCAAATGCGTTCGATAGGATTTTCATGCTTTTACCCAAACTGAAATTTCTCATTTTATTATAATATTTATGATTGTTAAATATCAAATAGGTAACTGAAGATTTTAATGAACAGTAGTCAAAGTCTTAATATCAAAGTTTCTCTCTAATCTATAAGGAGAATAATTCCAATTAAGTTTCAGTTTGGCACTTTTAAATTGTCATTGCCGTAATATTGTCATTGCCGTAGTATTGTCATTGCCGTAATATTGTCATTTGTTCAAATGTCACTCGAATCCATCAAAAAAAGCCTTTTGATTAAAAATTGTTAGTAACAAAAACCTCCCCCCCCCCCAAGCTTTCTCAACCCCCAAGTCGCTCGCTAACACATAAGAACTAAAAATTTTAACTAATAAAAATTATATTAAAAAAATTATTCATATAAATACAATTGTGCAATCATAATCATACATTAAGAAATCATATACTTTGTGACTAATTAAACATGAAATCACAAAGAAATTATTTTTTTTAGCAAGTGCCTTGAATTATAATCAGATTAAATAAAAGAAATATAATGGAACTCACTTAAAATTCAGAAATATTATTTAAAATGACTAAAACAGAGTAGGGTTAAACCTGAAAAAATAAACGCAACAAAACGGCGAACGTGTCGGCAGAAAACCTTCGTCAGCGACCAAAACAACAGAAAAACGGTATAAAAATAAAAATAAGAAATAGCACTTAGCTGGTAAGTAGTATCTGTGGGCAACAAAAGAAGTGTCCTTTTTTTCTCTCATGTAAATGTTATTTTTTGGGGGGTCTTTTAATGTAAAGTTTGAAAGGAATGTAGTGAATTAATTTTAAAAGAAAAGATCTTAGATGAACATAATCACTCCATAATACATCCTACGAAAGACAATTTTTGTTTCATTAAAATATTTCAAAGCATAGTTACTTCCCTCTAATTTTAAAGGCGAGATTAAACGGGTTGACTCAACAACCAGTGACGTAGACAGCGTACTTCCGGTTTGCGTGTCACAGACAGCTCCGTGTCATGGAAAGCATTGAGCCGAAAGATTTGGGTATTTTAGACATCGATCTACAGCACCTATCATTCGTCGTCACAGGGGTTCCCAAACGTTAATATAACATATGTTTCCATCAAACATCGCTAGGCAGAGTAGACATTCGTGCGCACGTCTTATTGTAAAATTACAACAACAAAAAATCCACGAAAAAAGGACCCACAATTTAAAACAATTTCATTGGGTTTTAGCATTAAATTAATAACTATTTTCTCAGTGTTCATCTTTCGATCTATAGCACGCATAAAGTAGTCCACATGTGGAGAATCTAGGAAAGTGAATAAAAAAAAACCAAATTGAGTTAACTGCCTTCATTTATTGACGCTGATGCCGCCATCTTTCTTTTGCGGAATGTGACGAGCATCCCCTAATAAATAAACTGACAATGCACCCCATTTTGGTAGGTCAGAAAGCCCTTAACGGTCTAATCCTATACCAATGCACCCCCATTTAGGTATCTCTAAGTGCCATTAAGGGTCTAATTCTATACCAATGTACTCCATTTAGGTATCTCGAAGTGCCATTAAGGGTCTAATCCTATACAAATGCACCCCATTTAGGTATCTCTAAGTGCCATTAAGGGTCTAAGTCCTATACCAATGAACCGCATTCAGGTAGCTGAGAAGGGCCCAATTGGGTCTTTTACAAGTTTTCAACAAATGCAAGTTAGCTTAAAGGGATTTTTGGGGTCAAACCCATACCAAATTACAGTGTGTTAGCTTTCCAAGAACAAGAAACATAACTAATCCAAGACATTGAAAGATCGACCATAAGAAATTAGTGTATAGTTGAGGGGGGGGGGGGATTTAGGTGGCAACGAAAAACCCACACGAAGGGCTTTGTCCAGGAGGGAATTCTTGATCGCCACTTAGGGCATAAGAAACATAACTAATCCAAGACATTGAAAGATCGACCATAAGAAATTAGTGTATAGTTGAGGGGGGGGGGGGGATTTAGGTGGCAACGAAAAACCCACACGAAGGGCTTTGTCCAGGAGTGAATTCTTGATCGCCACTTAGGGCATGTGACCAGTTGCGTGGCCAGTGGCGTGATCAATGGCGTGATCAGCGGCGTTGCTAGGGTCAATACCACCCGGGCCGGGCAAATATTTTCGCAGCACCCTTCCACGAAAAAGCCTACGGCTTGCCAAAAAATGCACCCCTCAATATAAAGAATACAAAAAAAGATCCGCCCGAGGTGGAGCGACCCTCCACTTATCATTCTTACACCACTTCCTATGACAACAAGTGACAACATGTCACCGTAGGAAAACCATGTATACATAGTGCCAATTTGGGGAAACTCATAATGACAATTATAATCCCATACAAAAATTCATTTTTGAAAATAATAAATTTGAAAAGTAAAAAAAAAAGAATCAAGAGAATGTTCACATGTGAGTGTCACGTGATACGGCGAGGTTGGGTGAGGGGGAAGGGAGAGGAGTCTGAGGTAGTGAGCATACAGAATTTGATTTTGTTTTCAACCATTTAAATACAGATCACGAAATGATGAATATAATAATATAATGTTTGGGGCATTTTCTCTCTCTCCCACTCCGTAACTCCCTCTCTCTCTCCCCCTCTCTCTCTTTCTGTCTCTCTCTCTCTCTCCTTATCTCTATCTCAAACTCCCCTCTCTCCATTGCTTACTCTTACACTCCCTCCCTCCTCTTCTTTCCCTCTTACTCTCTATCTCCCTCCTTCACTCACGCTCTCTTTATCTTCATCTCCATCTTTTTCCTCCCTGTCTAGCCCTCTCTTACTCACTCTCTCCCTCTCTCTCTCCTTTCCCCCCGCTCTTTCTCTCTCTCTCCAAAACTCCCTCTCCCTCTTGCTCTCCCTCTCTCTCTCATGCCCTCTTTCTCTTTATCTCTCCCACCCCAACCCACCCACCCCCACTCTAATTCAAAACTGCCTAGTAAAATGTCCGATATTTAAAACAGTAATTTAGTGACCTACTTAAATCATGACACTTTGCATGACATCCCACCCCACCATTCCCAAGAAACACTGGCATTGGCATGACACCCTGACAATAACATGACATCGTCACATTTACATGTCAGCATATCAAACTGTTAGTCTTGGCTTTTAAAAAAACAACAACGGGGAGGTGTCGAATGAAGACTTTGTGACGTCACTTGATGGTTGGGGTGTGGCTGAGGTGTTCGTGACCAAATTTGGAATGTGACAGCTGTCAACAAAAATCTCCCAAGTGTGCGTGACGTCATATCTCAAGAACCACGGGCCCCGTCCGTTTTTACCCCACAAACTAGTTTTTATGACGCCCGGGATCCATGATGTCTGGTTTGAGATTTCCTGATTTCGTCATAATCCTTAAATCAACGCAAGCGCAAAAAAAAAGAAAAAAGAAAAAAAAATCCTCACAAATCCCATAGGTCAACAAGTGAAATCCGGATATGACGTAAGTAGATTTTTAGACGACTGAATGATTCGTGTTGCCAGATTTTTCGTTTAAAAAAACTAAAAATAACTAGCAATGTAGACGTTGACTTGCCAGATGAATATTTGTAACTAGAAAGTGAGTCTCAACAGAACAGGGGTATTTATTTATTTCTAAGCGAGTCTCTATGAGATTGTGTGACTCTTTGACATGCACATGAAGCTGTCTGCCTATCAAAAGTCGAAAGCATTCAAAATTATGGTCT
This sequence comes from Lymnaea stagnalis, assembly GCA_964033795.1. Lineage (NCBI taxonomy): Eukaryota > Metazoa > Mollusca > Gastropoda > Lymnaeidae > Lymnaea > Lymnaea stagnalis. The sequence goes on from CAXITT010000117.1 coordinate 1,180,207, forward strand.
GGGGTTCAAATCCCAGCACATTCCAATGCTCATACCCGTCCCAATCTCGCAGAACTTCATAACTTGAGACACGCTGTAAAAATCTCAAGGGTGGTGGGAACCAGAACAAGGGCGTCAACACGTGCAGAGAGCCAAGAACTACACAGAGCCACCACTTAAACAGAACCACCACCTACACAGAGCCACCACTTAAACAGAACCACCACCTACACAGAGCCACCACCTACACAGAGCCACCACTTAAACAGAACCACCACCTACACAGAGCCACCACCTACACAGAGCCACCACTTAAACAGAACCACCACCTACGCAGAGCCACCACTTAAACAGAACCACCACCTACACAGAGACACCGCTGTTAAAAAGCCACCACATGCAGAGAGTCACTGCCTGCAGTGAGTCACAACCTGCACTGAGCCACTACATGCACAGACCCAACACCTGCACAGAGCCATTACCTGCACAGAGTCACAACGTGCGCTGAGACACTACCTACAAAGAGCCATCACCTACACAGAGCCCCCACCTACACAAAGCCACCACCTACACAAAGCCACCACATACAAAGAGCCACCACCTACCCAGAGCCACGGCCTACAAAGAGCCACCCCCTACACAGAGCCACCCCTACACAGACCCACCACCTACACAGAGCCACCACCTACACAGAGCCACGACCTACAAAGAGCCACCACCTACACAGAGCCACGACCTACAAAGAGCCACCACCTACACAGAGCCACCACCTACCCAGAGCCACCACCTGCACATTAAAGCTAATTCAGTTTCTTTGTCATGTCCATATTAATGATACAAACATTTATTGATGGGCCCAGGAAAACATTCTTTTGAGAATCATTGCAACGAAAGAATCGCCTTTGACGTGCCATGCATAATCTCCAACCAAAACGTTAATACAAAACGTACACGTGACGTCATCCGTCATACATTCATTTAACTGTTTAGATTTAGTTTCGTTGCTTTCCATAAAACCCCGAAATGGATTCTTTTTATATTCTCTGGAAAGAAGAGTTCTATGATGCACTTTAGTTAAAAAAGGGGATTTAAGTTTTTTTTTTTTTAGCTTTATGCATTTCCCGTGGTTATGTTAATTACCCGTTGAGGCTTTGATACATCGCTTTATGAGTTGATTTTTACCCATACATCTTTCTTAATGGCGGCTTTGTGCTCGCGTTCACAACATTCAATGGCGGCCAGTGCCACAAGCTATTTTTAGAAACGGTAAAAGTCCTTCGTCTGAAAATAGATAATGTTTATAGATTTCTTAATAACATCAGCAATAGGAAAAATTCTTATCGTTTTTTTGCAGATTACTTCGTATTTACAAAACACGATACTGGTTACGAGTTTCATTGAACTAGTTTGGGCATCAATCACTGTGGCTTTTCAATGTAATGACCTACTCACAGGAATATTGACATATTGGTAAGGTTAAAATTGGAGGTTTAAGTTGTTAAATATTTAAAACCCAATCTCGCAACCCCTCCCCCTACACACACACTCCTCCAACTAAAAATTCGATGACTAGGGGTGAGGCAAGTTATTCGTCGTCAGCTATAAACACATTTCTAAAGCTATCGATACTGCTACACTTTCAATGGACTCTGTGTGTAAATGTCCATTACGTATTGGTTAATAATGGGTGGGGGCTGCAGGTTTAACAATCTGATTGGCCTCCGTTGAATCGCACCACCGTATCCCAAGCAAAACTCGAACACAAGCACCTCCCTAACAAATTACCATAACCATCTTACCCGAAGCAAGCTTTTACACCAAACAGCACCCTAGCCGATTTGTTTTGGGGAAGAAAATAAAAAAAAATTTCTCCCCATCTAGTGTCACCCAGATAAACGTCTGATAATTAACTACCTCCAAGGGACGGACTCGCCAATCCCGACCCAAGTCCAATTCACTGCCACACTTGCCAGAGCCGGACTCAACATCCCGACCCAAGTCCAATTCACTGCCACACCTGCTAGGGACGGACTCACCACCCTGACCAACGCCAGACTCAATGCCCTACCTCCCCTAGAGAGACTCACCTTCAGCGTCTGTTGTCTCCGCGTAGGACGAGACCGGCATCTCAAACCTTACTCCTCTGTTTAAATCTCCGTTGCTATAGACGCTCGCGCTGGGCTTGCACGCGTTGACCCCACTTCCGGAACCCGCCGCTACAATGACGTCAACGCTCGACTCGTTGGACAGGACCTCACTGCTCGGATCCGCTGTGATGACGTCGTCAACAGCGGTGCGCCCGCTAGCACTCCACTGTTTCCTCGAGGCGGGCGAGACGCTGTCGGTTCTCTTCTGTCGGACGTCGTTCTTCTCTGCAGTTGTGGCGCCGCCTTTGCTGCTGCCGGCACCGGCGCCGAAGCTTTTTTTCTGAGCGCGATCAGGGACGGTTGGGATGGTTGAGATGCGGATGGGAGAGGAGGTGACATCCACGCGATCGTCGACCACCACCGCGGTGAGCTGGGGTGCTGCACGATCAATTTTGTTTGGCGATGTTACCGTGTCTGCTTCCGAGAAATTAGTTCACTTTCCCAAAGTTGTTCATTGGGTGTTTCGGGAGTCAGGTGGGGTTTACCCTCCCATTATATCCCTTTGAGGTGGAGTTAACTCTTCCTCAGTCTTCGGCTACAGGTGGGGATAACTCTCTTGCAGTCTCCGGCTTCAGGTGGAGATAACGTCTCTTTCAGTCTCCGGTTTCAGGTGAAGATAAATCTCTCTCAGTTTCTAGCTTCGGGTGGAGATAATCTCTCTCAGTCTCCGGTTTCAGGCGGAGATAACTCTCTCTCAGTCTCCGGTTTCAGGTGTAGATAACTCTCTTTAAGTCTCCTGCTTTGGTTGAAAATAACTCTCTCTGAGTCTCCAGCTTCACGTGAAGATAACTGTGTCTCAGTCTCCGTTTTCAGGTGGAGATAACTCTCTTTCAGTCTCCGGTTTCATGTGGAGATAACTCTCTTTCAGGCTCCGGGTTCAGGTGGAGATAATTCGCGTTCAGTCTCCGGCTTCAGGTGGAGATAACTCTCTTTCAGTCTCCGGCTTGAGGTGGAGATAAGATTCGCGAGATCGAGCCGTAACACATTTCATTACTTATCCTAAATGACTTCTTGTCGGGGAAATTGAGCACTCGGTAAAAGAAGAACTCACATCTTAATATGAATTGTATTTTTAAAAATAAGCTATAAGGCGATATCACTTTATTTATAACTTGATATCTTCATCTTACGAGTTCACGTTGTCCCTGTCATTGATGTGCTGTTGATGACGAGGATCTGACGTCAACGTTTTCAAGCCGCATGGAAACGATACATTTGGTTCGAGGATTTCTCTGACGGTTTTGTTTCCTTCTGACCTTCAGGTGCAGGCCGCGATTTTAATGTCTTTGCTGTTCTTTCGCCTGCTGGAAGAAATCGTAGGATTTTTAATAGTAGAAATTAAATGTTAAAATAATATGATTGGTTCAAGTATACTTATTCAGATGACTTTCTTAAGAATGTTCAAATTCGAGATGAGAAACAAAGGACATTAATGTAAAGAAGAAAATAAAAAATCTAACGAGGAGCCTATCCCGTGGAACTTGCTTTTGCTATTTATCTACAATGTTTTCTTCTTGCGAGCCATTGTTGCAATACAGTTACTTTATGGGGTCAAGATCATTGTTTTAACTACCTGGCTTTGCGAAATACTCGCATACCAAGTTACTCGCAAACCAAGTTATTCATTGCAGTCCGAATTTTTACAGTATTTCCAGTTTGGCTAAATTATTCAGAATCACTTGGCGATTCAACAAAGACATGAAATACTCTGGTCAAAGACGCAAACAAACACATGCAATTATACAAACCTACGCACACATGCAAGCACATGCACACATACAAATCTATGCACATATACAAACACATCCGCGCGGGAGAAGAAGAACATGACGTCAGAACTCGTGAGGGGGAAATGACGTTGTACGGCTGGCTTCGGGTGCTGGGGCACACCTGGTGATTCACGTCTCGGATTCGTCAACTTGTAGTTCTCTGGGAACATAACGCTTGTGACGTCACCAGGCTCAGCTATCGTGTACGGACCACTAGCCGATTAGCTACCACTGAGCTGGCGAGTGAGAGCAGCCTTGTCGCTTCCGGCAGTTTAACAGCGTCATGCATGTTTACGGCTCTAACCAAGGGTCTCCAATCTTTTGATTTCGATGACACTTCCCCCCCCCCCCCAATTGTCGTAATGGCCGTCTAAAGGCATAACCATACTAAGCTGTTGCCCGTGGCCTCACACCTCTCAGAAATAAACTTGTTAATTAAGATGATTAGAAGATCTTCTGGCCATTTAATTTGTTTGTTCAGTAATACGTCGGTTAGCTAAAGAAAGTTACACAATTTTTCTGACATTTATTCTGTTCCAATATCCCTCAGATCAATAAAAATAGGATTTGTTAAAAAAAAAATATTTCTTAAATAATTAGGCCATTTATATACAATTTAAAAAAAATGGCCACCTTTAATATTGCCATAAAAATAGAATAGACCTTTCCTTCAGAACAGTTTTTGCTCTCATTTTTTGCATTGTAAAACTTACAATATTTTATTTTAAAACAGATGCAAAAAGGTAAATAGTAAACTTACAGTTTGGTTTATTTTTCGTTAAACACATGTAATGATGTCAGCAGTTATACTGTATAATGATGTAAGCAGTTATAATGTATAATGATGTTAGCAGTTATAATGTATAATGATGTTAGCAGTTATAATGTATAATGATGTTAGCAGTTATAATGTATAATGATGTCAGCAGTTATAATGTATAATGATGTTAGCAGTTATAATGTATAATGACGTTAGCAGTTATAATGTATAATGATGTTAGCAGTTATAATGTATAGTGATGTTAGCAGTTATAATGTATAATGATGTTAGCAGTTATAATGTATAATGATGTTAGCAGTTATAATGTATAATGATGTTAGCAGTTATAATGTATAATGATAACTGAAATTAAACGTTAAACAGATTCAACATTTGTTTCGAGTTAAACTTTGCACGGATGCAACATTTTTACAGATTCAACATTAGTGCAATCCAAATGTTGGAACCAAACAAACATTTTTTAATTGGTACATATACAACATTGGTACAGATCCAACATTGTTACAGTTTTAACATTGGTACAGTTTCAACATTGGTACAGATTCAAAATTTGTACAGATCTAACATTGGTACAGATCCAACATTGGTACAGATCTAATATTGGTATATATCCAACATTGGTACAGATCCAACTTTGGTATATCCAGCAATTGATAGAGATCCAACATTGGTATATATCCAACATTGGTACAGATCCAACATTGGTACAGATCCAACATTGATACATATCCAACATTGGTATATATCCAACATTGATACAGATCCAACATTTGTGCAGATCCAACATTGGTTCAGTTCCAACATTGATACAGATCCAACATTGGTACAGTTCCAACATTTTACAGATCCAACAATGGTGCATTCAAACTTTTGAAAACGTAATAGTCTTTAAGCCAAACCATTATCTAAGTATACAGCGATTCTAAAGAGCGACACTGATTCTGGACCGGTATCAAATCGTCACTGTTGGGGAGGGAGGGTCAAGGAGTCACGATGACCTCCCAACTTGCAGATCACAGAACACGGAAAGAAAGCGAGCGGGTTAATTTTATTTGTGGGCGTGCAATGGGGGGGGGGGGAGGGGGTTCTATGTCCCCTGAATCTATACATTATATTTCACTCCAAGGTACCATTTCATACAACATTGCAGCCCCTAGTTTTGTTTACATGTGCGTATTTCACTTAGAACACGGAAAGAAAGCGAGCGGGTTAATTTTATTTGTGGGCGTGCAATGGGGGGGGGGGGGGGGGTTCTATGTCACCTGAATCTATACATTATATTTCACTCCAAGGTACCATTTCATACAACATTGCAGCCCCTAGTTTTGTGTACATGTGCGTATTTCACTTTTAATTTGTTCCATTAACATATATAGATATATTTCCTTGCTTTACAATTCTCCATTTTCTTCTCGATGCAATTTTCCTTCAGGGACTGTGAAGATGGAGTGTTCACCCATACCAGATCAGACGGTAGGCTGTTCAATACGTCCCGCCTGCGTCAAAAGACCAAAGTAAAAAAAGGTGCTGATTAGTCTAAGAAAACAAATGTCATGATGCAAAAGGCACCGTCCCTTCCAATCATTTCTATTGAGGGTTGTTGAGCATTTCACATATCTTGGATCCAATATTTCTTGTTCTCTCCGTTGACGAAGAGGTAAAAACCAGAATCGCAAAAGCAGCAGCAACTATGGCTAAAAATGAATAAGCGGGTGTGGAATTATTTCATTCAGATTAAACAAAACTAAGTGTTTATCAGGCATGCGTGCTTAGTACTCTCCTATATGGCAGTGAAGTGTGGACCACATGTGCCAGTCATGAGCGGAAACTCAACAGCTTCCATCAAAGTTGTCTGCGTCGCATTTTAGGCATCCAATGGCAGGACAAGGTGCCTAACACAGAGCTCTTGGAACGTGCCAAATATGTAGCTCTTATCAAAAGCGCATTCGCTGGTTAGGCCATGTAAGGAGACGGGAGGAAGGCCGTATCCCAAACTTGCTGCTGCGTGGAGAGTTGGCAGAAGGGACAAGACTTCTTGGACGGCCCCGGTTGAGATTTATGAACGTTTGCAAAAGGAGCATGAGGGAAGCCAACATTGAAATCAACGAATGGGAGGTCATTGCCGAACAACGTTCCAGCTGCCGAACAGCGGTGTATGAAAGAGTCCGAAAGGCAGAAGATGCGCGAAACGAGGCCCTTGCAACAAAAAAAAAAAAAACAACAAAAAAGCAAAAAAAAACAACAAAAACCCACTGAAGGCCAAACCTAACCAGACGTCAATATTCTCGTGCAAAAAATGTAGCCGAGATTGCCATTCCAGAGCCTTTCCGATCTGCCCTTGCAAAAAAAAAAAAAAAAACAACAAAAAAGCAAAAAAAAACAACAAAAACCCACTGAAGGCCAAACCTAACCAGACGTCAATATTCTCGTGCAAAAAATGTAGCCGAGATTGCCATTCCAGGATTGGCCTTAGTGAGCCGTTCGGTGAAGTGTATATGACTACTCCATAGTATCGCGAAGACGCAAGGATGCCATACACATTATGGTATTCAACCATATTATTTTTATGCACTTTTACGTAATTTCGATTTACTGCCCTGTTTTCTCTTGGTGTTTCCAACACTCTCAGTGACGTCATATCACCCGGAGGCTACGAAGGATATTTCAGGCCGTGCTATTGTCAAACCAAATGTGGAAAAGGAAAGTGAAATATCTATATCATCATGGTCGAGTGTCGACTATACTTTTAAATCAACAGCCTTTGAATGGGCGCAAGGGTTCTCGGAGTGTGTTAGATGGAATCTCATTTACGGTGATAGGTTTAATATAGATACCACAAAAAGGAAGGGAGGTGTTCTGTTGTCGATAATAGGTGCAGGGGAGCGGTCCGCTCCGGTCGGCACCTTTTCCGTGCATGGAGGTTTAATTTTTCGTTAAATGGAGCGGTAGGGATCTTGCCATGCCCCGGGCAGTTTTAACCCTAACTACGTCACGGGGGGGGGGGCGAGGGAAGAGGGGAGATGTTGGAGAGGTTTGGAAAAAAAGGTTATGTTTTCCCACTATTTCCCTGCCATGTCCTCCCACGTGGTGTCATGTTACGGTGCGGAGACGGGAGGGAGGGGGTGGGTATTGACACGAGATGATGCTGATAAGCATATTGGACAGAGAGCGAGCGTGACAGCGAGGGCTTAATTGACAAAAGTGGGTGATTGCAGAAGCTTTCGAAATCAGTCCTCGATAACTCTATTCATTTAACGTTATGAGTCGAACGCCTAGAATTAAAAATAAGCGACCTTCGGCGAATCAATGTCTGTATTTGAAGCCAAACTCTGAAGTCCATGTTGAATTTTTTTTTCGAATTCAATACTTTTGGGTACTGGTATTAGAAAGAAGACACTAGGAAAAAAGAAATTAAAATAAAAAAAAAAAGAAATACAAATCATCTTTTGAGAACCTCTGGGTATGAATATGGAAGCATCCATTATCTGGTTGTTATCTTTGAGCAACGAAAATGGCAACAGCGTAGATCGAAAAAGATGAGTTTCATGAACAATAATAGCAGCTCTTATGATGTAGAGTAGGTCGTGCGGATGGCTGAAGTCAACGGCAGACCAGAGAGCAAGGATCAACAACAAGAGACATCTGAATCAATGAGCGGGGCCAGCGGTTGAAGGATGCGCCTGCAGCCAATTTATACAACAACACTACATTTATAGATGACCTATTTTTTTCCCTTCTTTTTCTACATGAAGACAAATAAATAAAATAAACATGCGTTCCTAGGAGTACGTTGGTACAATCCTGGTTGATCATTTGCATATTTTACCTGGTTACATACGTGCTTAAGTCGTTTTGGTGACGATAAAAAAGACAAAAAAAGAAAACATTTTGTTTGCAAAATTAAACCACGAAGCAGGCCGTTAAAATCAACGACTATGAGATTATATTTTTATACTAGGAGACCTAAGAATATCGAAAGTTATTGAATCGTATCGACCAAAAGCCTTCCTCGGCGAAAAAAAAAAAGGTCATTATTAACTAAAAGAATGTTGCTAACAAATTTCAGGGCGAGTTGCTGCTAGATCAAGAATCATAAGAGTTCCCAGGCTAAGACGGCTGCACAAACGGGGTGGGGGTGTTAAGATGGAATTTCAACAGAATGCTGCTTATAACGCTGGGGTAAAAGCTATCTAACTGATCTTCAACAATATTTATAAATAGAATGTCCTTGCATAACATAGGTTGGGAACCCCTGTCGTAAAAGCAATCAGAACCAGCACATTACATCATTGCAAGGAAACACCGGACAGCGAGCTTTCCTAGCAGAGTTACCAATCTGTTTTTTATCAAACGTGTCAGGCATCTTCGCTTAAACCTCCAGATCAGCGTTTCTCAACTTGTTGGTCGCGACACCTTTGGGGGGGGGGGTCGAACGACCCTTACACAGGGGTCGCATAAAACCATCGGACAACACATCTTAATGAAGAAGGAACCAAAATAGTTTAATGGTTGGGGGGTCGCCACACCATGAGGAACTGTATTAAAGGGTCACGGCATAAAGAAGGTTGAGAACCGCTACTCTAAATCATTAAATTTACCAAGGTCCAGAATTACCCGCATCAGCAACCCCCAACCCTTCCGGGGCGGGGGGGGGGGGTCAAAACCTCAAGAAATTATTTGTCAAAAAATGTTGTGTGTGGGGGAGGGTTTAGGAAGGTTATATTCTCCACGTGTTTGAACATCCTAACATCTCCACCTGGTGTACCTGGTGTGTGTCCAACCTTGAACATCCTAACATCTCCACCTGGTGTACCTGGTGTGTGTCCAACCTTGAACATCCTAACATCTCCACCTGGTGTACCTGGTGTGTGTCCAACCTTGAACATCCTAACATCTCCACCTGGTGTACTTGAACATCCTAACATCTCCACCTGGTGTACCTGGTGTGTGTCCAACCTTGAACATCCTAACATCTCCACCTGGTGTACCTGGTGTGTGTCCAACCTTGAACATCCTAACATCTCCACCTGGTGTACCTGGTGTGTGTCCAACCTTGAACATCCTAACATCTCCACCTAGTGTACCTGGTGTGTGTCCAACCTTGAACATCCTAACATCTCCACCTGGTGTACCTGGTGTGTGTCCAACCTTGGGATGAGCCTGGGACGTTACCTTAACGGGACTTTCAGCTAAAAGAGAGAAAGCTGATTCTACAATTATTATGATGTTGTGTCTGAAGATAAGCTGGCATTTTATGTGGACCACGCTGGTAACGAGTTTATGTTCGGTCCACGCGTGGACAACTAAGGTCACTAACTTGATGATCCGGTCCACACGTGGAGAACTGAGGCACTATTTTGATGATTCTGATCACATCAGGATCACTAGATCTTCAGTTGGACAAAGTTGCACCGCAGACCCATAAGAGTTGTTAGAACGATTAATTGGTCTAAGTTGTGCTAAGCCCCAGTGTTGTAGCTAGTTTTAGTGCCACCTGGGGTGGCAGAAATAGTGGCCGCAATCCCACCCTTCCACCTTACCCCAGCGACAAAACGAATGCGGTTTGCCGAAAATGGCGCCCCTCTTTGTAAAGAAAGTAAGTGCAGCGCGGGGCGGAACATCCCAGCCGCCCCTCTCTACGCCAGGCCTGCACGGCATAAAGCCCACGGGCCGCATGCGGCCCACTTTGCGGCCCACTTTGCGGCCCGTGAAGTAACGAACAATTATTTATTATTATTATTATCTTAATAGCTTTCCCCACCTCTCCTATTATCTTTCGGCCCGCACAAGTTTTTCATAAAGTATTACGGCCCACCTTAGATTTTGAGTTGCGCAGGCCCGCTACGACCCCACCAACCACCTCGCCCCCCACCCCACCACTAAACACATTGGTGCTACAGGAGAATTTCACGAAACTTAAAAAAAAAATACTCATAGAATCGGTTGTGTAACGGTTAAACAAACAAGGGAAAGAATTTGGTCGGTTCGGCTTAAGTAGGGGAGCTGATCGAGTGTACAGGGGCGTAACTGAAAGAAAAGTTAGAAATTGCCCCCAACCCATGACACAAAGAGTCATATGATTTAGTTGTTATCACATGAAGCATTTCTGTCATTAAAGAGGGCCTTTTGAGTACGGATTCACAAAATTTCTACAAAAATAACAGATTGATAAAGACATTGAGTCTTTCTGGGACCACATTCAGGATAAATCAATAAAGACATTGCGACTTTATGGGACTACTTTTACAAGACATATCAATCTAGATGTGTCCTTATAAGACCATATACATGAAATGCTAATTCAGACATTTTGTCTTTATTAAGACCATTTACAAGACATGTCAGTTTAGATATTGTGTCCTTATAGAACCGCATACAGGACACATCAATATAGACAATCTGTCTTTAAAGGACCACAAACAGGACATATAAATATATACATTGTATCTTGATGGGGCACAAACAGGACATATCAGTATAGATAATAGATCTGTGGCATTTCCATACTACAAAGCTTTTTTTCACTTACAATATTGTCGGTGATGTGACTTGACGTTACTATAGCATTAATCAGGCATTAAGCGGTTAAAGTATCGGCGAAAATGCTTCGTCAGACTAAACATTTATAAGTCTAAGTATTCAGAAATAAGGCAACGTTTGTTGAAATAGCTATGTAGGAATTTCCATGGTTATCCACTTTGGAACAGAACCTCAAAAATTCGTGGCGTGTCACAAAAGTGTCAAAGTTTTGGTGTGTCACCAGGGTGTCTACGTTTGGGAGTGTCACCAAGGTGTCTACGTTCTGGCGTGTCACCTAAGTGTCTACATTTGGCCAACTTGTCTCAGTGGTGTGTCATCTAAGTGTCTACGTTCTGGCGTGTCACCTAAGTATCTACGTTTGGCTAACTCGTCTCAGTGGTGTGTAACCTAAGTGTCTACGTTCTGGCGTGTCACCTACGTGTCTACGTTTGGGCGTCACCTAAGTATCTACGTTTGGGCGTGTCACCTAAGTGTCTACGTTTGGACGTGTCATCTAGATGTCTATGTTTGGGCGTGTCACCTAAGTGTCTACGTTCGGGTGTGTCACCTAAGTGTCTACGTTTGGGCGTGTCACCTAAGTGTCTACGTTTGGGAATGCCACCTAAGTGTCTACGTTTGGGCATGTCACCTAAGTGTCTACGTCTTGCAAATACGTCTCATTTCTTTTGAAGTTCAAACACAGGAAAGTAAAAATAAAACGAACACCCTGTTTTGAGCCTCCCACCCTCTCTGATCCTGGCAGCGACGCCCCTGGTGAATGAAAGGCGGTCAGGTGTAACAGCGAGCTCCGTGAAGATAATAACATGCAGGTGGGCGCACTTGAGAGACCCAACTATCTCTCACGAACACAATTACCTGGGGAGAAACTTAACATTTTTTTTTATTATAGTTACCTTTAAGGAAACACCTTGAAGTGATCAGGGTTGGGGGGGGGGGGAGGAAAACAGAACAAGGGGAAATAACTCTTTCAAACTCCAGGGCAAGATTAAAAGAAAATAGCCCAAACTTAACATTTTTTTTTATTATAGTTACCTTTAAGGAAACACCTTGAAGTGATCAGGGTTGGGGGGGGGGGAGGAAAACAGAAAATGGGGCAATAACTCTTTCAAACTCCAGGGCAAGATTAAAAGAAAATAGCCCCTTTTAAGGCAAACCTCTCTAAAAGAATAAGAGAATTGTATATTTTCGGACTTTGTCCTCTCTTCTTTCTCTATAGAGATAGTGGTTACTTTTGATTTGAATGTACAGGCCTGATGATGATGCTGTCCTTCTGTGCTGCTGACAGAGGACTTAGGATGGTGAGCTAAAGGTCGCTTTCATGAGGGGGACAAACACAACACGATGAAAGAATGCATTTTGTAGATAGTCATAGCTTCGGGTGGTTGATGGGAGAGGGGGGGGGGGGCTATCAACCATTCAAAGACTTCATCAGTTAAAAAAGATAATCATATCATATAGATATAAGTGAAAGTTGATTTGTTTTGTGGCTGGATTTGTTCCACAAAGGCTTTTACATGGATTGATGGATCTTGACCAAACTTGGCACATATATCCATCATTATCCGGAAGGAACTCTTAATGGGTTATGAACTTTTCATAACATTCCGTTTGGGGCCGGGGACCCCGAATTCGTGTTTTTTTCCTTATATGAGCTACATAAATAAAATTAACCACAAATACTCCTTCATGAGTAGATGGATCTTGACCAAACTTAGTGAACATATACTTTATTATCCATATTTAAATACCGAAGGGTACTGAACTTATAATATCCATTCTTTTGGGGTCGGGGGCCCCATTTCATTTTTCCTTTTATAAGCTATATGAATATCAATAGGGTTAGACAACGGTATAGGTTATATGTGAATTTATGGATCTAAGCCTAACTTTGTTCATTAGGCTTCTTAGTCCATATTGAAATATCGGTGGATTTAAAACTAATAATATCCAATCTAGAATTTTCCAGAAAGTTCGATAATTTTAAAAAGCTATATCTATGGCATTTTTAAGTAGATTTTAACGGGACAAATTTTAAATTTTAACTCTATTATTTATCCGTCTGATATTTATAGGGCAAAGCTAAATCGGTACAGTTATGGAATGGGCCACTCGGGGCAACATGATTAACTTAAACATGATTAACTTAAAAGAAAAAAAAAGATTATAATTATGGTATTTGTAGAAGATTTTTATCGTATTGCAAACTAATTAGAAAAGTAGTTTTACACATGTTTCGAGCAGGTTATTAAATTTAATCTAGAATGTTCTAGAAAGATCTAAATTGTTTCACGGGGATTTATAGTGGGATCTAAGGGATTATTGAAATTTAAGTTAGTTCTATTCATTTCTATGCTGTCCCGGAGTTTACACAATCGAATGAAGTAACACACAGCTGCCATATATAAACAACTTAGTCAATCAACACAGTCGAATGAAGTAACACACAGCTGCCATATATAAACAACTTAGTCAATCAACACAGTCGAATGAAGTAACACACAACTGCCATATATAAACAACTTAGTCAATCAACACAGTCGAATGAAGTAACACACAACTGCCATATATAAACAACTTAGTCAATCAACACAATCGAATGAAGTAACACACAACTGCCATATATAAACAACTTAGTCAATCAACACAATCGAATGAAGTAACACACAGCTGCCATATATAAACAACTTAGTCAATCAACACAGTCGAATGAAGTAACACACAGCTGCCATATATAAACAACTTAGTCAATCAACACAATCGAATGAAGTAACACAGAGCTGCCATATATAAACAACTTAGTTAATCAACACAATCTAATGAAGTAACACACAACTGCCATATATAAACAACTTAGTCAATCAACACAATCTAATGAAGTAACACACAACTGCCATATATAAACAACTTAGTCAATCAACACAGTCGAATGAAGTAACACACAGCTGCCATATATAAACAACTTAGTCAATCAACACAATCGAATGAAGTAACACACAGCTGCCATATGTAAACAACTTAGTCAATCAACACAATCGAATGAAGTAACACACAGCTGCCATATATAAACAACTTAGTCAATCAACACAATCGAATGAATTAGTGCACAAGCTTCAGTTAGTTATTTTGAAATGTATGTCATGGAATTCTAAGCAAATATTGTTGGCGGAAATCTTTTTAAAAATGATTTTATTGAATCCATTTAATTGTTGTTGTTGTATAGCAACGATTACTCAGTGATTATTCCATTCGCATCCCTTGATATTTCTAAGAAACTTTCATATTTGTAGATGATAGTTCCATATTCCCCCCCCCCCACCCTCAATTTTGCCTTTGACAACCAATTTCTGCTAAGGAAAAGGAAAAATGGGGTGGGAGGGTTGGGGCACGGGGGGTGGGGGGCAATTTTTCTTTCAGAGCCATACAAAAACAAAAACAAACAACAAACAAACAAACTAGGAAACCCTGGGTACAGATTTTGTGGCTGGTCATTTGGGGCAAAGCCGTAAAAGTATTTTAATTAACAAGATATGAGGGGCAGTAATTCGTGCTTGGTCAGAACTCCGGAAAAAAAAAAACAGCACATCACATGGGCGCCCGCAGAAAACTTTATAGGGGGGGNTGGTGAACTAACGGACAGGACATCAGCTTAGTTACTTTCTCTTTATTTTCTCTTTACTTTAATACAATTTGTGTCTACTTTGTTTATTTTTTAAACAAATCCAATCAATCCAGGGGGGTAAGTGCCCCCCTTGTCCCCCCTATGGGCCCCCATGCATCAGACCCCCTTCCCCAACCCCCTTTTCCCCCCCACTCATGACACCATAGCCAATCCTGAAATAAATAGCAATTTGGATTTGGGTAGACGCGTGCATCAATGCGCAGTGTTGCAAATGGGTGACCTCGTTTTAGGATCGAACCTCCCTCCTTCCCTTCCCACCATCTCGTACCTGAATCAACACATGCCAGGAATCGTGCCCCGACGTCTTATTTTTGGAGCATCAATTTCCAAATTGGATTTTTGAGAACAGAAGCCGCTGAAACGTTGCCAGATGCTGAGAGCAATTTTGGTCAGAAATACGCAGACATTAAACTATTACGGTAGAGCGCCTCTGTTCATGAAAAGACACATTGACGCCACATCTTTGGCGGATCCGAGAGAGGGGGTGGGGCGTATGGCTCCCATGGTAGTTTTATAAACGCATCTAATCATACTAATCATTTAAATCATGCGGATAGTATAATCATTTTAATCATCGTCACCTAGGAATAATCTTCCCTGAACCCCAACGTCATCTAGCAAAACTTCTGAGAAGGCGCTGCTTCATCTCAACCCCCTCCCCCCCCCCCCCCCCCCCCTTTTCACCCAAGACTGGGCGGCCTCGCCCCGCCAACTAATAAAGCGCTCCCCCACTTGGATAAGCCATGAGTTACGGGAGCACGTCCCTCAGCCTTCCCAAGCGTCTATCCAGGGGGTGGATGGGGGGGGGTGGGAACAATAACTTACTTAGACGGTAGGACAGAACACAAAGTGAGACATCGTGGTGAGCGCAGTCTTGTTACTTGGATTTTTTCGAAATTCCCAAACGGTCTGAGCCGCAGGTTACCCCAGATATTCGCAGATGATACATTATGATACAAAATGTCTAAATTTGATCTTTCAGACCAGCGATTCCCAACCTTTTGTTCGTGGCCCGGATAATTTTTATGCTTTTCCTTCGTGACCCTCTAAATTCCACCCCCATCCCCTTGTTCTGACAGAAAGCTAAAATCAAACAGTTATGTCCGGATATATCTTTCAACACAAAAAAACCATTTCCTTAATCAGAATGTAAAAAAAACAAATGAAGCAGAAACCTGGTATCAAATTTATAAAATAAGAACAGTGATTTTTTATTTATTTTATTGCTATCAAGCAACTGCTGGTTTCGTGAAATCAATGAAAACTTTATCATCAGATTAAAGTTACCCCCGCCCTCCATTCCACCCCCTCGTCCCCCCGGGCCTCCGTTCCTTGATTTCTCCCCTAACCCATCTGCCAAATTTTCGGGGCATTTTGATTTTTAGTTTAAGATCTTCGCATTTTTAGCATCGTTTTGATGAAATGGAGAAAGCTTTCATGCACAGCTAGCGCTCGACTTACGACCACGGCACGATCGGTTCCGACAGGCCGGTCGCAACACTATTTGGTCGTAAGCATGGGCGCCCGCAGAAAACTTTATAAGGGGGGGGGGGCAAAAAAAATCGATTAACTTTCCGGGGGGGGGGGAATTTTGTAAGGTTTTATAATAGTTTTAATTTACTGTAAAGTATTTGTTTAGTGAACGAACGGACAGGACATCAGCTTAGTTACTTTCTCTTTATTTTCTCTTTACTTTAATACATTTTTTGTCTATTTTTGTCTAAATTTTTTTATCCAATCAATCCAGGGGGGGGGGAACTCCTTGCCCCCCCTTGCCCCCCCTCCCTGCGGGCGGCCATGGTCGTAAGTTGAGGACGCTATGTGTACTGCAATGTGAAGTGATATAATAAAAATAATTTATTTTAAATTATGTCATAAATTTCTTTTATTATTGTTATAAATCAAAATGTTAGATATTCACGACCGCCGGTGATTGCAGACGACGCCGTTCAACTGAGGCAGAAATAAATCTGAAATCTAATACATTACGTCTAGTGATTGGGGTCGTAAAGTCGACTGGTCGTAAGTTGCATAGGTCGTAAGTCGAGCACTAGCTGTAGCAATGTTTGTGACAATTTTATACAGGCTAAACTTCTAATGCTCGCTGTTTCTATTAGACTTGTGTTTTTTTACAACTTGACTTGTCTTTAACGCTGCTGTAAACGGAGATGACGGATAATTCATAAAGACATCGCAAGTCGAATGTTTAGTCTGTATGTGTGTGGGGAGGGGAAGGGGGGTGGGGTCACGAATTTGGGAAGATGTATCATGAGAGTGTCTAATGTTTGTGACAAATTTATGAAGTGTGTGTGTGTGGGGGGGGGGGGTTAAAATAGAGGGAAAAAAAAGTTAAATCTACCCTCCCCAATCTTTTCTCCTTGCATAATTTTTGTACCCATTATTTTTAAAAATATTTCCCTAGAATTATAATTTACCAAGATTTATTTTTCTTGTTTGTTTGTTTCGTAAGCGTGTTTTGGTTTGTATTTTGGTTTTGAGTTTTTAATTAAGAAATTTTGTTTGCTAGTCGTCTTTAATTGCGAACTTTTTTGACGTCATATCCTCTGATCCTGGACAATGGTCTGGCAGGACTGGGAGAAAATGCGAGGACTAACGTCACGACTTGGGTGTACAAAAATAGCGTGCTGATGTCGTCATCGCCGGTTTAGGCCAATAAGCTCCTCCCACTTTCAGGCAAGGAAGGGTGAGGAGGGGAAGATTTTACTTCGTCGTGCTCAACTAAGCGTGGAGTCTTCCAGAAATTCCGGTTCTCTGGAGGTCAGTGACCTACTGAAACCAGGTCATAAGAGAGGGATGTCAGGGGGAAGTGTTCGAGTTCTTACATCCGAAGACAGAAGCAGACGTTGAAATGAACAGTTACAATAGGAATTTATAGACTTAATGGGAAAGAAATGTTTAAAAGGAAAAACAACAGAATGATTAATGTTGAATTGCACAGACATGATTTTTAAATTCCACAAATACTAGTACCAGCTTTTAGTGTCCCAAATGTTAGTTTTAGTGACCGAAATGTTCGTTCTTTTAGTTATCCAAAGCTAGTTTTACTGACGTAATGTTAGTTTTACTGACGTAATGTTAGTTTTACTGACGTAATGTTAGTTTTAGTGACGTAATGTTAGTTTTAGTGACGTAATGTTAGTTTTACTGACGTAATGTTAGTTTTAATGACGTAATGTTAGTTTTAGTGACGTAATGTTAGTTTTACTGACGTAATGTTAGTTTTAGTGACGTAATGCTAGTTTTACTGACGTAATGTTAGTTTTACTGACGTAATGTTAGTTTTACTGACTTAATGTTAGTTTTACTGACGTAATGTTAGTTTTAGTGACGTAATGTTAGTTTTAGTGACGTAATGTTAGTTTTAGTGACGTAATGTTAGTTTCAGTGACTTAAATGTTAGTTTTAAAGACCCAAATGTTTAGTATTAGTGGTATTGATGTTATTTTTTAGCGACACAAATGATAGTTTAGTGATACACATGTCAATTTTAGTAATACTTTTAATTTTAATTTTGCATATTAGCAGAATAGACAGTACACAGTTTCTAAAAGTAGGCTTTTCAGTATCGATATCGCGAAGCTTGTATAAAAATAAGGTTAACTCTTTAAGCAGTCGCATACATCCTTAAGGATTATTTTAAAAAAAATTAAATCGATTCTACCTCTATTTATCCGATACCAGTATGCGATATATCGAGCCTGCTCATTTCACGTTCGAGTAAGTGGTCGAACTCTGAGCCGGACGTGACGGCTTGTGACTGAAGTCATGCTCTAAACGTGTTCTGTGACGTAACATTCCTAATGGCGGTCTTAAGCCGCTCACTGATTTTCAATGCTATTTAATTATCACTTTAAAACACACGTCCGCTCCCCACCCACCCCCCCCCCCCCCCAATAAATAATTGCATGAATAAATACAAATTATAATACCAGACACTGTCCTGTCAATTTTACAAAATGCAATTTTCAAGGCATGATACTCCGGGATAAAAGAATCGGAAGACAATTCCTTCCCTTGTCGCACTCTCCAGGTCATATCAATTATGAAACAGCTGGAGACTGGGATTACTTGACATAATACAGAGCATCAGACGCGTGTAAGGTAAAACGTATCTACCGTGCATACACGTGTAACTTCTTTAACACGTCATTTTCTTGAAGTGTTCCTTATTCCTGATGGTTACTGGATTTTTGTTCGAAAAAAAAAATGTGTCCCACATAGGTTTGTTCGAACGGCAATTTTTACGAACGGATATTCGTGGGCTGCATTTGAGACCAAATGTAATGGGGTTTTTTTCCGTGGAGGTGGGGGGGGGGCGGGCATAAAAAAAGATGGGTCCTAACCGGGTGGTGCCAACCCTAGCTACGTCACTGTTGAGTTACTTCCCATTTAAATTAAAAAAAAAAAATGTTTCACGTGAGAGGACGAGGGCGTGAGGAGATGGGGCGTGGCGTCGGGAGAGGGGCGTGGTCGTGGGGAGAGGGGCATGGGCGTGTTGAGAGGGGGCGTGAGCGTGAGTAGAGGGGGCGTGAGCGTGAGGAGAGGGGGCGTGGGCGTTTGGAGAAGGGGCGTGGGCGTGGGGAGAGGGTCGTGGGCATGTGGAGAGGGGGCACGGGAGTGAGGAGAGGGGCGTAGGCGTGGTGAGATGCGGCGAGGGCGTGAGGAGAGTCGGCGTGGGCATTTGGAGATGGGGCGTGGGTTGAGGGGGCGTGGGTCTTTTTCTTTTTCATGATGACGTTTCGGCTAGCGTATGTTTTGTTTTGTTTCTGGTCGACAAAAACCCAACTGCCAATGTAAAATACAAGTAATCAATGCCTAATCACTTGATCAATACCACGTGGTCCAAGTGATTAAAAAAACTAATTTAAACGAAGGGAATCGATCGATCGATTGGTCAACATCACGGTTTCTCCTGACTTCCACAACAGCTTGACGTTACATGACTTAAGACCGGACCTGGTGGAAGGTGGGTGGGTAGAGTTTAAAATAGGCTTCAGACAGCTGGTCAGCAGTGACGCGATAGAGGAGGGTAAGAGAATGAGCGGTAGAAAGAGGGAGAGAGAAAGGGAGGAAAAGAAGGAGAGAGAGGTGGTGAGAGAAGAGAGGGGAAATGGTGGGAGAGGGAGAGAGGGACAGATTGGAGGTTATAGGGGGCGAGAGAAGAGAGAGTTGGAGGAAGGTAGGGAGAGAGAGGGAGAGAGGTGTATTGAGAGACAGTGAGGTATAGAGGGAGGGGGAGAATGAAAGAGGGTAAAAGGGAAATAAAAGAGGGAGAAACGGAGAAGGACAAACGGAAAAAGGGTGGAGGGGAAGAGAACTAACGTACTCTGAAGTAGAGACCGACCGAATTTCGGCTTCGGCTTCGGTTTCGGCGCCGAAAGTGGCCATTTTATCACTTTCGGCCAAGTTTCGGTTTCGGCCGAAACTGAAAAGTTAACTTTCGGCTTAATTTCGGTTTCGGCCGAAAGAGAAAAGTTAACTTTCGGTTTTTCTTCGGTTTCGGCCGAAATTGACTTAGACTTTCGGCCAT
>CAXITT010000117.1:1220769-1238829 GCA_964033795.1 Lymnaea stagnalis
TGTCCCAAAGATGAGCCGCGGTGTGCACTATGCACTAGTGGCCGAGTGCATTCAATTCATTCCTCTTAATTTTAAAATACTTTCTGCTGTGCTTATTGTGGCTGTGTTCGATACCGTGAACTTCAGGTAGTAATTTTTGGATGACTTGACATTTGGGGGGGGGGGAGGTTGGTTGAGTTGTTTGGTGGCGTTGGGTGGTGGAGTGGGGTGTGCATCTCTCTGGACCTGTTTCAGGACATCTGCTTGTTCTAAAGAATTTCCCCCAAGATGAGAAATTGAATTGACTTCAATAATAGCGTGTGCTGGAGTGTGGTTTTAAGTAGTGGATGTCAATGTGTTTGTCTGTTTTAAAATGGGGTTCCTAATGGTGTGTGTGATTTTGATTGGGGTTCAAACTATCAAAAATAATGCTGTCCGAAATGATCTAACTCTATAAGGATGGGTCAAAAGTCTTGGGAATGAGAGCCGCTGGCGTTACACATGAAACAATTTGATGCACTTTGAGATATTGATCGTTTGATCAGGATGATATGTGTAACAATGAGTTCGACATAGTGTTTCATGCTGCAATCTGTGTGAAACAACAACCAATATGTGGGGTTTTGGTGGGGTTTTGGTGGGGTTTTGGTGGGGTTTTGGTGGGGTTTTGGTGGGATTTTGGTGGGGTTTTGGTGGGGTTTTGGTGGGATTTTGGTGGGGTTTTGGTGGGGTTTTGGGGGGGGTTTGGTGTGGTGTTGGTGGGGTTTTGAGTGTGGCGCGTGGTGGACTAATAACTGAATAAGGTGAAGGGGTGGAGTCCAAAGTGACATTATGAACATTCTAGGGTATTGAATATGACGGGATTGGGGGGGGGCGCTTAAAATGAAAGGGGAGGGGGCCTGGTGAGATCGGTTGGTACTGCGTTACATCCTCCACCTGTAACCCTTTGAGCGTCACAACCCCCCCCCCCTTCCATCCACCCCTGTATCAGTTACCGTCCTCCTAATTTAAAGCAGGGGTTCTTAAACCTTTTTGCCACGCCACACCCCCTCCCCACCGCTTGATTTCAAAACATCTGCCGCACTCCATATCGATTTTAAAACACATTTCTGCAACGACAAAAATACTGATTAAAATGCAAATAAACCAAATTTTCCGGGCTTTCCGCACACATGACACGGCCTCCCGCTCACTGAGAGGTTACGGGCGCCCCCGGTTAAGAACCCGCGTTTAAGAGTTGGTAACAAACATGTAGCTCAATGCCACAACAAACACTGGTTCATGTTACGTTGATACAAAGCACATCTTGTGTACTCCGGTTATGTAGCTCAATGGTTCATGTTACGTTGATACAAAGCACATCTTGTGTACTCCGGTTATGTAGCTCAATGCCACAACAAACACTGGTTCATGTTACGTTGATACACAGCACATCTTGTGTACTCCGGTTACAGCACGTAAGTTCTGCCATAGTCTACTCGGGCAGGAAGACAGGCCAGGCAAGAAGACTGTGAGATCGATCGACATTGTGTGTAGAAACATTCAGTAACTCAACAAACGAAAGGTCGTTCCCAGACGATCGAAACTTTTCCTTTTTTTTAAGCAACTCGCACAATTTAGAGAACAATTATTTAAGAGGGATTTTTTTGAAAGCCTACGGAAGAGCGTTCAAAGGAGGACTGGAGTTTAGGGAATCCATGGATGGATATGCCGGATTGAAAGTTTGGGGAGGTGGGGGTTGGCGTGGTCCTTTGTGTCTTATGGGCTATTTACATTGTTATGTAGACGACGTCTTTACGTCACTTTCCCCGTGCCTTGAACACTGTCTGACCCCAAATTAGGCTGCGTTCATGTTGGGCGTGGTTTACTCCCTTTGATCTTGGCCCTTGTTTACCACCACTTCCAACTAAAAATAATCATTATGTTCTAATAGAATTTAGTGGAAAGTTCGGGAGTGAACTTCACAGGTAAACAATGTGTGAGGCGGTTCGAGATCTTTCATTGGGATTGATATAAAAGGGGATTCAGAGAGCATAGGGTAAGAGAATGAGATTTTGACTTCATGAGACTAGATTGTGTTATTTTTTGTTTACTTATATGTGTTAATTCATATTTATCATTGTACCTTATTTTTTGGCACATTGTACTAACTGTGTACCGGTACAAGACCTACGATACTCTGTAAGTTGATGATTTTGTTTAAATATATTTCTTATATTTTAAAATAATTTTTGTTAACTAAATAAATCCTATTAATTGTACTTAGTATTGTTTCGAGTGTCGTATTTTTGTTGTTATATTCCTCATATGATATCGTCCTTTGCTATACACTGTTAAGAAAGAGCCATAAACATAAAATAAGGGATGAGTTTCTCCCAATAGACAGCAGTGCATAACAAGATCAATTAGGCCCCTACTAGATGACTACTTATACCAATTACGCACTTACTACAAGGCTACTTATATCAATTAGGCACCTACAACATGGTTACTTATATCAATTAGGCCCCTACTACATGGCTACTTATATTAATGAGGCCCCTACTTCACGGCTACTTATATCAATTAGGCCCCTACTTCATGGCTACTTACATCAATTAATCGTAGTCACGCCGGTGATGCCTTTTTTGTACCCACTAACACTTAGCATGAAGAGAGTACAATGTTGACGTGCACCTCTTGTAAGACAACATCATGGTTTCACAAAGATTGGACCACATCATGGTTTTAACTAGATGTGAACACATTATGGTTTCACACAGATGGGACCACATCATGGTTTCACACAGATGGGACCACTCATGGTTTCACACAGATGGGACTACAACATGGTTTCACACAGATGGGACCACATCATGGTTTCACACAGATGGGAGCACATCATGGTTTCACACAGATGGGACCACTCATAGTTTCACACAGATGGGACCACATCATGGTTTCACACAGATGGGACCACTCATGGTTTCACACAGATGGGAGCACATCATGGTTTAAATCTGATGTTCTCAGAATGATTCCTATGGTGTGTTGAAGCAGAGAACAAGTAATGCAGGCACTGAACAAAGTCAAAGAGCTTTGAAACCCTCTGAGAACAAGTAATGCAGGCACTGAAAAAACTTAAAGATCTTTGCATCAAACAGGCAACCCTCTGATGCACTTACGTCCCATATTCAGGGTTTGTCAAACATATGAGTCACATTTGGAGCAGTCATTCAGTGAATGAATCCATGTCTGCGGTCCAATATCGTGTCCAGACCTTCGGGGACTGACCTCGGCGATATGATAGGGGACTTCTCCCCCCCCCCACCCATTTTAAGGACCCTCCCACCCCCACCAATGTTGGTTGGATTAGCTGAACCGTGAACAAAAGATGGGACTGAAATGAAAAAAAAAAAGTAACAGGTTCATCTTGAAAAACATTGTAAATGTCAGCTGACCAATGTGGGAGGAGACTGGGGGTAAATCCAAACAGAAAGAACGCAACCCAAATTCATTGATTCCTTGAAGAACATATCGGACACCCAGAAACATGAATCATCTTGGGGGCTCAAACATGCGTAAATTAGTATGGGGACTCAAACATACATAGATTAGTATGGGGACTCAAACTTGCATAGATTAGTATGGGGACTCAAACATGCATAGATTAGTATGGGGGCTCAAACATGCATAGATTAGTATGGGGACTCAAACATGCATGGATCAACTAGGGGGCTCAAACATGCATAGATTAGTATGGGTGCTCAAACATGCATGGATCAGCTAGGGGGCTCAAACATGCATAGATTAGTATGGGGGCTCAAACTAGGGGGCTCAAACATGCATAGAATAGTATGGGGGCTCAAACATGCATGGATCAGCTAGGGGGCTCAACTAGGGGGCTCAAACATGCATATATTAGTATGGGGGCTCAAACATGCATGGATCAGCTAGGGGGCTCAAACATGCATAGATTAGTATGGGGGCTCAAACATGCATAGATTAGTATGGGGACTCAAACATGCATAGATTAGTATGGGGACTCAAACATGCATGGATCAGCTAGGGGGCTCAAACATGCATAGATTAGTTTGGGGTGGAGATACGACCAGGTGCGGTTAAGCCAATTAATGTATCGAGGGTTTCAAACCATTCAATGAAGTAACTTAAGGCAACTACACTCCAGATCCTCTTTCGTGTCTGTTAGTTAAAAATAAACGGGTGTCCCCCTCTTGCTGTACCCGTCCCTCGAAGCCACGGCAAAGCTGAAAAATAAATGTTCATTACAGAGCCGGCATTAACATTGATTGATGCTCGGAGGAGATTGTTTTTGCCAAATGAATGTGGACATTGTCTGAGTCAGGATATGAGGCGGGATATGGGGGTGGGATATGGGGGTGAGATATGGGGGTGGATGCTGTTGAGGGCGATGATGATGGGAGAGGCAATTAATAAACGCAAGTCATTTCTTAAAAATATACACCCCACCCACCATTAATTTTATTTATTTGTGTCTAGATTCCTCAATACATGTCATTAAAATAGATGTCTGGATTCGTCGATGCTTGTTAAAAATAGAAGTCTAGATTCGTCAATGCATGTCGTTACAAAAGATGTCCAGATTCGTCAATGCATGTCGTTACAAAAGATGTTTAGATTCGTCAATGCATGTCGTTTAAACCTGTTGGCTTCTTCATAAAATTTTGTCATCGGAAACAATGGAATTGCAAACAAAATAATGCAAAAATAAACTATGTTAAATTCACAGGCGTACACAAGGGAGATGTGGGTCTCAAATAATGAACACGTGGGCTAATCAACCTCGAGAGGTTTCATGTTAAATCCAGCGCCCTTACAGATATCATCAGGGATTTAAAAAAATACCTATGATTGTCCCCTAAACGCTGGATCAGAAGAGGACATCCAACGGGGTGTTACAAATTTGGCCAATACTTGCAAATACTTCTGTCTCACCTTAGCAAATAAAGACTGAGGTCCTGTACCAGCCAGTTCCTCAGAGTCCTTATTTTGAGCAATTTGGAGAACACGTTAGTAGGGATTTTGTGTTCAAATATATGACAAAAGGTTTAAAGGGATGCACAGCTTCTCAAAACTGGGAAGCACACTGTCCCAAAGCGTTACCACGGATGACGAGGTTAACCTTCGCATAGCAAGCGCCATTGCAACCTAATGGCAGGTTGTCTATGAATACGTGGACCAGGCGAGGTATCAGCACTCAAACTTAACTTAAAGTGCACAAGGTGGATGTGCTCCCTAGGCCTCTCGACGGTCTATCAACGCCATGCTAGAATGTTTAACCATTTTCATACTAAAAGTCACAGGAAAGTCCTCAACATCAAATGGCATGACAGGGTCCCAGACACAGGACAGGGTCCCAGACACAGGACAGGGTCCCAGACACAGGAAATTGTCCCAGACATAGGACAGGGTCCCAGACACAGGACAGGGTCCCAGACACAGGACAGGGTCCCAGACACAGGACAGGGTCCCAGGCACTGACGTACTGTCAACAGGCATGTCACCTCATTAACCCGCGAGCCCGATCGAAAATAGTAGCTTCTGCCCAAAGCCACTGGCCTGCAGCACAAGAATCCCACCCATAAGACATTTTACTTCTCCGGATGAACTGAAGATTTCTGTCCAGTGATTCTATTTCCCCGCTGTGAGCCACGGTGCACTCATCCCAGCCAGTCAACTTGCACGCCCATAACAAATATGACCTGTATAAAACTGTTTCGAAATATTGCACAAATGAGTCTTAGAATGTTTTAAGTTCAGAGACAGTTTAAAGGAACGGTGAACTGTCTTTACAACGAACAAAGTTACTGCTATTATACAAGAAAATTACAGAAATCGCCATTTTCTTACGTCTCCCACCCAGTTTGAATTTGTATTCAGGTCAGGGGCTTAGCTAGGGCTAGTGCCACCCGGAGCGGGGAAGGATTTTTACACGAAAGAAAAAAAAAATCTTCATTTGGCCGAAAATGCCCAAAAGTTTAGCATGGGAGCGACCAGCTGCCCACGCACACCTACTCCCATGTCACGGATTCTGTTGGTCCTTGATTTTTATTGACATGACGCAAACGGAGAACACAAACATGGCACGCTTCAGCCTACTAAACAACTGGTAAATCAATCTGGAGTCAGCCTACTAAACAACTGGTAAATCAATATGGAGACAGTGCAAAGTTGTAATTTTTACTCTTGGAAGTAATGATGATGCCGACTTCAAAGCAATAATCAAACTTTATTAAATGATAGAAGCGTCTACACCAGTTGGGGATGTTTAACCTAGGATACGTGGTTTAAGAAATTATAAATAAATATATTTGTTGGACGCGAATCATTCACACAAATAAAACAAGGCTTGTTTACATTTCAGGGCAAAAAAAAAACAAAAACAAAAAAAAACCCAACAAAACAACACATAAATCGGGACATCCAAAACACAAACCAGAAATAACCCCAAGAAATAAACCAGGGCTTTTAGAGATTATGTTTCGGACTTTGGTCATTTTACGCCCCCTTCAAATTTTAGAGGAATCAACGTGCAAGCAGGTTTGTTCTTCTTGAGATATCGTGATCAGTCAGTGATAGTAATTTATATAAAGATATATGTTTTTCTCAAAGCAATAAGTTTCAAAACGTCATCAGAATATTTTTTAGCGACAAAATTGCTCGATGAATGTCGAAAGTAAAACACGTTCTCCTACCAGCAAACATTTCAAAGCATACGCCGAAAGGCGCGCAACACGTGCTCGTCTAAAGCAAACGAGAAATTACCCATGGAACACTTTAACTTCATAGGGAGCACGTTCTTGAGATCTCCAGATCAGTGAGCCGGTAGTATTTGGCTTGAATAGTTTTGAAAGGAAGAAAAATAAGCATTTGAAACCGCCAAGACAAGACAAAATATTATGACAAAAGATACACAAAGACCTGTAATTCTGAAACGGGCAGGAAATCTGATTCTAGGGCCCTACGATTCCAGGGCCCCACGATCCTAGGGCCACACGATTCTAGGCCCCCACAATTCTAGGGCCTCACAATTCTAGGGCCTCACAATTCTAAGGACTCAATTATGCCATGTTATTAATGAGAAAACCCCTAACCCCTCCCTGTTCTCCCCCCAAAGCCCTCCTATTATATAGCTTTAACCGTGGCCCAAACATGTGGTCAAGACGGTCCAGATAGCCAGTAAACACACGAACAGTGATACCAACAGCAACATGAACGCCCGGTGTTCTGTTTAAGACACTAAAATATGTGTTGTGAAACGTTTGAACACATGAAAACTACAAACATCATTGATTTAAATGCAACGAGGCTCAGATTTGCTATTTGAAAAAATCCCACATCAGATTAAATATACGTACCTTGCAAAGCTTGTATCTCAAAGGAAAATCATTTTTTTTTTTTGGACACAATTTGCCAAATATACTCCACTCTTTCGGTGAAATCATCACACACCCACCTTACACTTACACACTCAGCTATCCCGTGTCTTAGCCATCATGTAACATCCACTGGCACATCACTTCAATCCATATTGAATCCAAGAACACCACTACCACGCCACTATATTATTGTAGACAAATCCATTGGACTCAACCGGGAAATATGCCCCACAATAGCAAAAAGAAGCAACACAAAAAGCAAAGAAAAAAAAAATTCGGAAGGGAAAAAAAAACCGCGATTAAATCCAATTATGTTATTTTTTTAAAAAAAAATTCCGATTCCCTGAAGCTTTCTAAATTAATTTGATTGTTTAGGTAAAAAAAAATGTGCACGCCAGCGTGGCTCAAACTACGACTGCTAAGTGAGTGAGAGAGCGGTGCGCACGCCGGGGCGTTTATACCACGCAGCACCGAGGGCTTCCACTCGCAGCTCTTCGTTCATGTTTCTTTGAGACCAAAAGTTACTCTGAGCGGCGTCGGAGGAGAGAGATTTTTGTCAGTGATATCATTTTATTTTACAACGGTGCCGAGCTGAGCGCGCGCTCCTACGCGTCCTGCTTCTAACCGCTGCCTGCCCCCCCCCGGACCCCCCCCCCCCCCCCGCCCCCCCCCCCCCCCCCCCCCCCCCNTTTTTTTTTTTGGTGGTGGAGATCTTTTGGTGGATAAGTGGATGAGCCGGGTGGGGATTTGGGGGGGGGGGCTGGCAAGGGATATAATTTTAAGTGGATGGAACTGGGGGTTAAGTCTGGGAGGGGGAGAAAGGGTAAGGAAAAGTAAGGCGATTTTAGGATTGAAGACTTTCCAGATGGACCTCGACATGACATTTTATTGTGGATTTGAAATAAGCTGTGGATGATGAGTAAAAAGAGTGGATAAATAATGCCTGTTCCTGCCTTCTGTTTGAACACGTTTTAGTTTTAAAATCGCTTGTGGGAATAGCCATATCTTTATTTTTATTCTATGCCTTTTCGCCCTATTAGAAGCTCATTATTTTCGTAGCATTTATTAGCTGAACACTCTTAATTTAGATCACCGTGAATTTTATGTTGGTTACTAAGGAAGTAAAACGTTAACAATGATTACGCCATTTGATGGCCTAGTTCTTGAGCTGAATGGCTTGCGAGGCAAGGCTCTTCCCAGCCTCAACCTAACCGGCCAATGTCCCAACTGGGGGGGTCAAGGCCTGTTTCAAGGACCTCTTCCATGAGGAATGGATTAAAAAATGGGAGCAGGGTACCACTGCCCGAAATCTTTCCCGGAGCATGCCGAAAACAAACCGTAAGGGCGACCAATGGTGGAGTCTTAAACGCCACCAGCAGAGTCTCATCGCCCAGATGAGTGCAGAGCATTGCCCTACCAGGAGCTACCTGAACAGGTTGCACCCACTGTGGGACACGAGCTGCCGCCATTGTGGACAGGCGCCGGAGACAGTATAACACCCTCTAGCCGAGTGCTCGACATTAGCGAATGGCGTGGCTGGGGTGCTCCCAGCCAACCACGTCGAAATCCTGATTTACGGGACTACCCAAGCAGATGAGACAGGCCTGTTCCATACTTCCCGGGGCCATTAAAGAGCAATAGCTCGGTCCCTTACAGTGAATGTAATATTTCAGTTCTTGAGAGCCCTTAATGTTTTTATTTTTTATTACTAAAGGTTGAGCAGACGGTAACAGTTGTACTTTATTGAATTTGTAATCGTTTTTTGTTGTTGAATACTTTTTGCCGTCCAGTCTCACTCAAACTCTACCTCCCCCCTCCTTGCGGCCCCCTGGTAATTCTAGTTTACAACGTGTTAATGATGTTTAAAATGTTAAGAGTTTATAAAGTATTAAGTGTTTAATAAAATGTTTAGGATTGAGAAGTCTTACACGTGGTACTGCGTCTAATAACATCTGAAAAGTGGCGTAGCTTTTTGATTGAAACAGACCTTTTTAGGTAGAGATCAGCTCTGGACAAATCGTTTTTTAAGTTACACTCCGAATAAATGTTTCGTCAGTTGCGCTCCGAGCTTTGTTTAAGGGGTGGTTATGGTGATGCTAAGTGTCTAAAGATATTTATTTATTTAGTCATTTTTATATAGCGCTTACCATAAAGCTCTAAGCGCTTTACAATTATTAAAAACATGTAAACTAAGTAAAATAAAAAATGAGACACTAGGATAGTAACTACTATACTATAGAAACAATTAAAATGGCTATAAAACGTTTATTATTGGCATCATCCCATCTGATTTACTAGTCATTAGAAATACATATACCAGCAAATTACCAGGTAGAAGAGCTGGGCAAGATAGCTGATTGAAGAGCTAGGCAACATAGCTGATGCAAGAGTGAGGCAATCTGCCTGGTAGATGAGTTGAGCCACATAGCTGGTAGAGGATTGGGAAACCTATTTGGTAGAGGGTTTGGGGCAACATAGCTGGTAGAAGAGTAAGAAAACAAAGCCTGTAGAAGAGTTGAGTCACATAGCTGGTAGAAGATTGGTGGAAACATAGCTGGTAGAGGTTTGGGACAACAAAGTTTAAAAGGAGTGGGAAACATAGGAGTGGTGCAAGACGGCAGTAGAAGAGTGGGGCATCAATTTTAATATTTTAATAAAAACTAAAAGCAACATTTTTATTTTTATGAAAAATTTATTTAACCTTTTTGGAGCTCCAGCTCCGGGCAAAAGACGCTGACCCAGAGCTACGAGCTCCAGCTCCGGGCAAAAAGACGCTGACCCAGAGCTACGAGCTCCAGCTCCGGGCAAAAAGACCTTGACCCAGACCTATGATTCCGGGTAATTTCCACATTGGTTTTGTACAGGCAAATTTGGAAACGGCTTATAAGATGTGGACGAGATAAAAAGATGCATGGATAGATGCATGGATAGATGCATGGATAGATGCATGGATAGATGCATGGATAGATGCATGGATAGATGCATGGATAGATGCATGGATAGATGCATGGATAGATGCATGGATAGATGCATGGATAGATGTGTGTATGTATGTTTGAATCTATGGATGTATGTATGAAAGGATGGATGGATGGAATGTAAGGATAGTCTGGAACTAACGCAATGTAAGCTGAGCAGCCTTTAGACGACCCTATTTTATTAGCTAAAAAAAATCACTGATATTAAGGAAAAATAACTCTTATAAAATAAGTGACATGTGATAAAGTGAACTAATCTCCCTTTAAAATAATTATTTCTCTTTATAAATATCAAAAGTTTTGTTGGTGACCTTTCGCTTAAATTAACTTGAAACTATTTGCAGTGCCGGATTGACCTAATCGAAAATGAGGCAGGTGTCCTGTGGCCCCACGACATTTAGGGGCGCCGCGAGTTTAAGGGCCCCACGACATTTAGGGGCCCCGTGAGTTTAAGGGCCCCACGACATTTAGGGGCCCCGCGAGTTTAAGGGCCCCACGACATTTAGGGGCCCCGCGAATTTAAGGGCCCCACGACATTTAGGGGCCCCGCGAGTTTAAGGGACCCACGACATTTAGGGGCCCCGCGAGTTTAAGGGACCCACGACATTTAGGGGCCCCGCGAATTTAAGGGACCCACGACATTTAGGGGCCCCGCGAATTTAAGGGACCCACGACATTTAGGGGCCCCGAATTTAGGGGCCCCGCGAGTTTAAGGGCCCCACGACATTTAGGGGCCCCGCGAATTTAAGGGACCCACGACATTTAGGGGCCCCGCGAATTTAAGGGACCCACGACATTTAGGGGCCCCGCGAGTTTAAGGGACCCACGACATTTAGGGGCCCCGCGAGTTTAAGGGACCCACGACAAGATTTTTCGAATGATCTGATCTAGAGCACACGCGTTTCAGCGGCATGTTTTAACAGGCATGTTGTCGACGTATGACGTCATGATTTAACAGGCATGTCGTCGACGTATGACGTCATGATTTAACAGGCATGTCGTCGACGTATGACGTCATGATTTAACAGGCATGTCGTCGATGTATGACGTCATTATGTAACAGGCATGTCGTCGAATTATGACGTCATGATTTAACAGGCCTTTTAACGTCCTTTTTTAAACAGGCGTCTTGTGGACGTATGACGTCATGCATTAACAGGCACCTATGCTTACGTATGACGTCATGTTTTAAGCAGGCATCTTGTGGACGTATGACGTCATGCATTGACAGGCACTTTGCTTGCGTATGACGTCTTGTTGTAGCAGGCATCTTGTTCACGTAATGACGTCATGTTTTAAACAGGAATCTTGTTTACAGAATAACATAATCTGTCCACGGCACGCCCCTGGAGGTGCAGGAAGTGAACTAGGCGCCACATCGACATGCCGAATTGAGTGTTGTGTTAATAAATCATGATACCTCATTTCATCAAAATGTTGAGCATTGGAAAAAAAATAACTATTTTCCATGCGTAAAATCTACATCCTACATAAGACCTATTGCTTATATAAATATATATATATATATATATATATATACATATATATATATATATATATATATATAGTGCTTGTGGTGTGACTGCTTCCGTTTCCTAATAGCGCGCAAAATATAATTCCCTATAACTACGCTAAATGATTATTTTTAAAAAAAAAAAACTATTTTCCATGCGTAAAATCTATATCCTACATAAAACCTATTGCTTATATAAATATATATATATATATATATATATATACATATATATATATATATATATATATATAGTGCTTGTGGTGTGACTGCTTCCGTTTCCTAATAGCGCGCAAAATATAATTCCCGATAACTACGCTAAATGATTATTTTTGAAGAATAACGCAACTGCGATTGGTGCATAATATTTTCTTTTCTTTAAAGTAAATGAAATCGTCTCAATTTAAAAATGGTGCAATACCTATTCGGATTAGAACATCGTTTGGGTCACCAGAATATTTGATGTAGTTCATGGGCGTGAAAAAAAAAGTGTGCAGTGACGTATTATGGCGGGAAGGAATGTAGGACAATTTGGGATTCTGAAATGTGCGTTACTTGAGTTCACGATTTGTCAAGTGACCTAATTAGACGGGAAGTTCACGCATTATAGTATAATTATATCCAGGTTGCAGTGAGTTGCTTTTTAAAAATAAATGAAAGAGATTTATCTCAGGTTGCTGGAATCATAAAGATTGTAAGAAACAATCCATCAATGGATAAACATCATAGTCTACTATGGAAACGGATTGACTTTATACTCTCGGAAATTCTCATTATAAATAAATAAGTAGTCGGGCTCGAAAGAATGATAGATGGCATCGAAAGAATGATGGATGGCATCGAAAGAATGATAGATGACTTTGAAAGAATGATAGACGGCATCGAAAGAATGATAGATGGCATCGAAACAATGATAGATGGCATCGAAAGAATGATAGACGGCATCGAAAGAATGATAGATGGCTTTGAAAGAATGATAGATGGCATCGAAAGAATGATAGATGGCTTTGAAAGAATGTTAAATGGCATCGAACGAATGATAGATGGCATCGAAAGAATGATATATGGCATCGAAAGGATGACGGATGATATCGAGATGCTTAAGCGAATATCTAACCAGATGTAAGAGGAAAATTTTATGTTTTACAAACGGTTTGCTAAGGACTTCCCGGAATGGGCCTAAGGGTCCAGTTTGTCAAAGTAGGTTTGCTACTCAACTAATTGAACGAAATTAAATTCATTTTTACAGTTACTGGGATATAGCTACCGCTTGTGATATTCTGCCGATCGTGATACTCTGCTAGTTGTGGCATTCTACCAGTTGTGGTATTCAGCCGATTGTGGTATTCAGCCCATTATGGTATTCTGTCAATTGTGGTATTCTTCCAATTGTGGTATTCTGTCAATTGTGGTATTCTGTCAATTGTGGTATTCTGCCATTTGTGATATTCTGTCAATTGTGGTATTCAGTGAATTGTGGTATTCCGCCCATTATGGTATTCTGCCAATTGTGGTATTTTGTCAATTGTGGTATTCTGTCGATTGTGGTATTCTGCCATTTGTGGTATTCAGCCAATTGTGGTATTCAGCCAATTGTGACATGCTGCCAATTGTGGTATTCACCCCATTATGGTATTCTGCCAATTGTGCTATTCTACGATTTATGATATTCTTTAGTTTGTATTTTTAACGTTTACATTAAGCGTGATAGGAGGATTGCCTAGGAATTCTTGTACAAGATTGTCTCATTGCATGAACCATTGTTGAACCTGGGTGTCAACTGCTATGGGCACAAGTAAGGCCAGTGCTACAAACACGGGACTGGTCAAGAACATGTTTTAAGGACGACCATGTATAAATAATTTTCTGAAGATACTTGGAGCCTTTTGCTGGAAAGCCGGTGATGTGTTATGATGTTTTATAATTATTTAAACATATAATAAAATATATTTGTTATTTAAAAAAAAGCTTTTTAAAGTTAAAAGAGAAATTCGGGTAGGACTGCGTTCAGGCTGAAGCAATAAGAAATATACAAAGGGCGAAAGAAAGCCTGAAGTAGGATGATAACAGAAAGTTGCGGCCAAAAATCATTTGACAGCAAAAAAAAACAACAAAACAGTTAAAGACAGAGACAAACACTTGTTGGACAGCTCGTTGAACATGTAGTTGACAGGAAATCCTGAAATTTAGTGTCTTTAATTCTAGTTGATTAAATTTTTTAAATAGTTGAAGTTACTTTACGAATAGTTACATTCTTTGACCAAACTTTCTGTGGTAACATTCCACTTTTCATCAGTTTGTACCATCTTTTTTATTTTATTTTCAATTTTCTGCGTTAGGTTAGAAGAATTTGTATATTGTATAAAGAAACACCTGCGATTCCGTTTTTTAACATTTTAATTACTTTACTTCGTGCCATAAAAAACAGAACTAATTTTATCTGTTCTTGACTTACACTTTTATCTATAATTAGCACAAGCTGAATACAATAATCAAGAATCATTTAAATAGTCCACCACAACAATTAACAGTCTTGGCTTGGAGAGCGCGCTATATAAAGGAAAACTTTTAACCGAATTGATTCAGAAAAAAAGATACATTTTGTAATTATTTGGCCCTGGATCGTTATTTTTTATAAAAAGGGCAGCAAGATCATGGGATTTAGGGTTGGACACTATGTTGTTTGGGCAGTCAGGAGGCCAGGTTTAAACAACAGGGCCCCTATGTTCTTTGGGCAGTCAGGTAGCCATGTTTAAACAACAGGGCCCCTATGTTGTTTGGGCAGTCAGGTAGCCAGGTCTTAACACCAGGGCCGCTGTGTTGTTTGGGCAGTCAGGTAGCCAGGTTTAAACAACTGGGCCACTGTGTTGTTTGGGCAGCCAGGTAGCCGGGTTTAAATAACAGGGCCCCTATATTGTTTGGGCAATCAGATAGCCAGGTCTTAACATCAGGGCCACTGTGTTGTTTGGTCATTCAGGCAGCCAGGTTTAAACACCAAGGCCACTGTGTTGTTTGGGCAGTCAGGCAGCCAGGTCTTAACACTTAAAACCAAGGGAGGGGTTGAGAAAAAAAGGCCAGCCCCCTTGCGTCTGTCTGACCTCGTGTCCATCTGAACTTGTGTCTCATTTTTGAATTGGTAAGTGTCTAGTTAAATGTCTTTCTTTCTAAATTTGTGTTTGGGGAGCTATATGCTTTTTTGTGTCGTTTCTTAATTAAACTTGTCAAGTCTTATGTCTAAATTGATTACTTGATTGCGAGTTCGCAGAATTCTCCACAAATGACATTTGAAAATATAACTAAGCCGAAAGACGCAAACAAGTTTTCTAAGTACAAATTTAGATAGACTTTAATTTAATGACAGAGGATACAAATCTCCTTCTATGTTATCGTCGCCCTAGGCTCTAATCTATAGTTGATGAGATGCCTTTACATTTTAATAAAAATTAAATTATATTGTAAAATCAAATCTTACTTATGTATCACAATCTTCAATACAATATTTAAAAAAATTGCAATAAAAAGTTAAGAACAACCACACAAGTAAATATTAATTTTAAAAAAAAATCTCCATAAATTTGTTTACAACTTAACATTTTCTTCTACAAATCCTGTCATATTCTAGGCATGGGATCCCTTCCTTACCCCAGACGTGGAACCCCTGCCCTACCCCTACCCCAGTCGTTGGATATTCTTCAGCATCATCATCTGCACGTCCAGCACAAGTCTGCCGAAGTCGGCCACGATGAAGAGAGCGACGAACGACAGGAAGAAGACGGTCAGCGTGCCCCCGATGATGACGGACGAGATCACTTTGTTCTCGGCGCTTATTTTCTTCCTCCTGGTCCGGCTCGTGTTGGATTTATCCAATAGGAGGCTCGTGAAATCCTGTGAACTCAAATCTTCACCTGATTGGTTCACTAAAAGAAGAATTAAAAACTCTTACAAAGATATTTAAAAGCAATATTATTTAAAAAAAAAGAAAAATAGTTTATACAAGTAATCCCCATACACACAAATAAACTAAACTAAATAAATAGATTTATTTTAAAAAATTGAAAAAAATAGATAAATAAATAAAATAATAAGAATAATAATCTATAGTTAAAAGTAGTTATACAAAATTCAAGTAATAAGTCAAAATATTCCTTCCTGCCTCTCACGGAGGAAGATTCGATCTGCTGCTGCTGAGGGCAACCCGATGAGACGAGGAGGGTGGACGTGGTCAGCTCTGTCATCGTTGTTGTTGACGTCACCAGCTCCGTCGTTGTTGCTGTTGACGTCATCACCACCAGTTTTGTGGTCGTGAGTACCAATTCATTAGTTGCAAGTTCTGCAGATGGAGTGGCAGAGGACAATGCAACAAACTTGTTTACTTTACCAGCGTTGTCGAAACCAGGTTTTAACTAGGTCATTATAAGATAAACGAAAAAATTACTCCCCCCCCCAAAAAAAAAATAAAAAAATAAAAAAATAAGAAATACGGAGATTCTACAACGGGCTGATTTAATCAGCACCAACACGCTCCTACAAAAAAAACCCCCCCAAAAACAACAAAAAATAAAAAAAACAAACAAACAAAAAACAAAACAAGCCAGATGGGCAGGGCATCTTGCAAGAGTGCCAAACAGCAGACTTCCAAAATGACTAATGTTCGATGAACTCTCCAGTGGAAAAAAACCCTTCAGGGACTGTCTAAACGCTTCACTCAAATCTATTGACATTGACCTTGGTTCGTGGGAGACACTTGCCATGGACCGTCCAAGCTGGCGTGACAGAGACACTTGCCATGGACCGTCCAAGCTGGCGTGACAGAGACACTTGCCATGGACCGTCCAAGCTGGCGTGACAGAGACACTTGCCATGGACCGTCCAAGCTGGCGTGACAGAGACACTTTTTGGAGAAAAATCCTCAGAGAGTAAAAGCATCCTTCACGCCCAAAAGAAAGCGCACGGCGAGGGGAAGCAGAAACGACCCCAATCCATCCAACTAGCGCCCAAAACAACACGTATCGCACGTGCGGGAAAACTTTCCGGGCACAAATAGGTGTGGCAGGCCACCTTCGTGCTCACCGCTGAACATAACCTTGGTCATCTTCGCATGCGAAGGAGTAACAACTACAAGAAACAACGTCATTTAAAACAAAGGTTTCCCCCTACTCTGTGAGTTGTCGTGATATAATTTTAACCTGAACGCAGCCACACCTATATTTACATTAAATTTATAAAGTCTAATAATAATTCAACGATTAATAGAAAAATGTAATACAATGAAATGCCCAACCCCCACAAAAAAAAACAACAACAACAAAACAACAACAAAACAACAACAACAAAAAAAAAACAAAAAACCCAAAACAAGCACACCACAAACAAGATGTCACGTGATGTCTCTGCTGCCGTGTTGGTATACATTTGATTTAAAAATTGTCGAACAATCTTTTTTTTTTGTTGTAAAATGTAAAAACAATTTTAAAAAAACCAAACAGTTACACGTTATTGTACCTTGTGTACCGCTACAG
Source organism: Lymnaea stagnalis (assembly GCA_964033795.1). Classification (NCBI taxonomy): domain Eukaryota; kingdom Metazoa; phylum Mollusca; class Gastropoda; family Lymnaeidae; genus Lymnaea; species Lymnaea stagnalis. The sequence continues at coordinate 1,238,159 of CAXITT010000117.1, forward strand.
CTCGCCGTGTTACTCACTACAACCACTGTGGTTGGCACAATTCGTGTGGTTGTACTGACGCCTGTGACGAACACTGTGCTGACTCCTGTGACGTACACCGTGCTGACCGGTGCTGACTGCTGTGAGCACGGTGCGCACGGGGTGCTCGGTTCGTTCAGTGATAGAGTGTCGTAGTCCTTTATTGAAAGATTCTTGCTGGACGTCGGACTGCCTTACGAAAAGAAAATTCTGGCAAAGTTTTTTATTTAAGAAAAATATTTAAAATATATGAAAAATCACGTAATATATTATTTGAAAAGGCAAGTGTTCATTTTGCAATACTAATAACCTGAAAAAAAAAACAAAAATAAATCGATCTTCCAACAGCAGAACAAGACGATGAGTAAAACACATCGACAACAGCAGTAACATCAGCAAGAAAGTACATCCAGCAATAACGAAAGGTGGGACAGCAACGCCGGAAGAAGCACTCACAAAATACAAAATAAAGATAATTAAAAAATAACAAAATAATCAACCAAGATATAAATACCAACTTTAAACCACCCCCCCCCCCAAAAAAAAAAAAAAAAAAACAACAAAAAACAAACACAAATAAAAAAACAACAAAAAAAACAAAAACAAAAAAAAAACAAAAAAAAACAAAAAAAAAAAAAAAAAAAAAAAAAAAA
>CAXITT010000117.1:1239167-1257722 GCA_964033795.1 Lymnaea stagnalis
CCCCCCCCCCCTTTAAAAAAAACAGTTGAGGCAATGCGGGAGGTAAAGACAGCAATAAGTCGCGCGGCCGACCGAGAACGATGTGGAGTTTTAGGGTGTCCTTAACACAGTTGATCCACCTGGTCGTCTTCCAGTGACGCTGAAACCAGAGTGAGAGCTATTGTAAGGTTGTGCAAGCGACTTTAAGCTTCTGCAAGCTATTGTAAAGCTTGTCAGTGCAGGTTGGTCAAACGAGACTTTAACCAAACTAGTTAATTATCAATTATTTGCCATTGGTGGGCAACATGCCGGCTTACTGGGACGTCGGCACAAACCATTTGTCTTACTTCCTCGTTCCGATATGTGGGCCCTTGCGCCACAAACCATTTGTCTTACTTCCTGGTTCCGATATGTGGTCCCTTGCGGTACAAACCATTTGTCTTACTTCCTGGCTCGGATATGGGATCTCGTGTCGTTGACCCATCTGCTCACCTGTACCACCTCATCTGCTCACCTGTACCACCTCATCAGCTCACCTGTACCACCTCATCTGCTCACCTGTACCAACTCATCTCCTCACCTGTACCACCTCATCTTCTCACCTGTACCACCTCACCTCTCTTAGTTTTATTCGGAGCCAAAGTCCTAAGCGAGTAAGTAAGTGTTTAAATAAACACAGTGTTAACTATTTGACCAAAAACATTCCTCCAAACTGCCACTTACTTCCACGACGTGTGCAGGCAGGGGGTGTGGTGGTGTTGACAGATCTGAGCTTGTAATAGTTGGCCATGGTGTCGTTGAGTACCGCATTGACGTCTGGGGAAAATAAAAAATAATACCATCAAACAATCTAATAAGTAATGCATAGTTGGCGTCGGGGCAAATGTGAATGGGGAGAGGTGAATGAGGGATCCCACCCTGGGTGTCATCTTCAGAGGGCATGTGACTGGGGAGAGGTGAATGAGGGATCCCACCCTGGGTGTCACCTTCAGAGGGCATGTGACTGGGGAGAGGTGAATGAGGGATCCCACCCTGGGTGTCATCTTCAGAGGGCATGTGACTGGGGAGAGATGAATGAGGGATCCCACCCTGGGTGTCATCTTCAGGGGGCATGTGACTGGGGAGAGGTGAATGAAGGATCCCACCCTGGGTGTCACCTTCAGAGGGTATGTGACTGGGGAGAGGTGAATGAGGGATCCCACCCTGGGTGTCATCTTCAGGGGGCATGTGACTGGGGAGAGGTGAATGAGGGATCCAACCCTTGGTGTCATCTTCAGAAGGCACCAACATTATTTTTTTTCATGCAAATTAGTTTGTATTTATATATTATGTTTAAAGGAAGGGAGTTCCTAAATTCAGAATTTGCCCCGGGTGCAGCTTTTTCTTGTCACTGCCTTTGCTGGACTCATTAAATATTTGACTTGACCTCAAGTGGTGAGAGCCGATTAAGAAATTATTTTTTTAATTTTAGCTCTATTCAAGTTTCTTTAGAAAACAAAAATATTAATTGCCTTTTTTCTCTATCTTCAGCAATGATTTCAATTTTTTAGAACACATATAAACGATAATAAATTTGTATAAAAAACACATTGATCAAAAACGTATGAATCACTAACGTATGGATTCTGTTTTTATGGCGTAGGCGGCAATCTTTTCTGTTGCAAGGCCAACCACGCAGGCGTTGGAAATAGCGGAAGTGAGGAAGCAGTCGATCAATCTGAGGCAAATTTCGCGGCAGGAAGTAGCGTTGCTGCCATTTTGTATGATGATGTAAAAGGTCATCCCAAGAGGCTGAAATGAAACTGGAATCTTCCATTTATTAACACTTGTGTTAAATTAAAAAAAACAAACAAAACCCATTAAAACAATGCCTCAAAATATTTTAAAAAAAATGTTATTTATAATCTTAAAGGCCTCCTGACATCAAATAGATCAGATGCAGTTTTGTAGTTAGATAACTGAGAGAAATATCTGGAAGTAAAGTGAACAAGTTTACAGATGACACCGAGCAAGTAACCCTTTTACTGGACATGGTTTAAAAGAGGGTCATTTGTTGCACCCACCCCAGCTCAGCAGAGGGAGCTGGTAGCCAATGTCCTAGCCGGGGTCAAAAGAGATTAACCTCAGACCCTCACCAGAACATGTGCATTAGTTAGTTGCAACCGCCCCCTAATAGAGTGAAGATATTTTAAATGCTCCCATTAAACCAAAAAGAAAAAAACAACAACCAAAAAGCCCAACAACTCATGTCCGATCCTTAGGCCTGTATTTCGGATTTTAAAAGAAATATTCGAAAATTTGATGTTTGTGTCCGGAATTGTCTCCAAGCTATCAAAACATAAAATTACAAAAAATTGGGTGTTAATGTCTAGCTAAACTGAAAAATTTACACGGATACCTTAAACAGATAATAATAATTTATAAAAAAGGAAAAGAAAATCGACTTTAAACACACACACACACACACACACACACACACACACACACACACACACACACACACACACACACACACACACACATATATATATATATATATATATATATATATATATATATATATATATATATAAATAAAAAAAAAAAAAAAAAAAACAACACAACACACACACACACACACACACACACACACACACACACACACACACACACACACACACACACACACACACACATACATATATATATATATATATATATATATATATATATATATATATATATATATAATTTTGAAGCTTGGCCAATGCTTGTGAGGTACTGTCCAAAAATATCAGCTTCGCAATGCATTTACTGTGAATTACCCACTTATAAGAAAATTATATACTGACTACTTATCACACTTAGTGAGGAATCGGTTCGAGCGAAATGTACAAAGAGATTTACAGCTAGCGAAAAAACACGGATTTGCTTGTCGAATGAATCTTTGAAACCAGATCAGTTCATTTTTTAAAGGGATTTCATTTAACGTTCATAAGCTCTGTAACTTAAACACGTCACGGGAGAGTTATATAAAAACAATTTTACATGCTCAATTTCATAAACTGCAGTGAAGATGACCACCTACTGGACATATCTTACACTACACTGGATGCTAAATAGCTACTGGACATATCTTACACCACAGTGGAGGATGACCAGCTACTGGACATATCTTACACCACACTGGAGGATGACCAGCTACTGGACATATCTTACACCACACTGGAGGATGACCAGCTACTGGACATATCTTACACCACACTGGAGGATGACCAGCTACTGGACATATCTTACACCACACTGGAGGATGACCAGCTACTGGACATATCTTACACCACACTGGAGGATGACCAGCTACTGGACATATCTTACACCACACTGGAGGATGACCAGCTACTGGACATATCTTACACCACACTGGAGGATGACCAGCTACTGGACATATCTTACACCACACTGGAGGATGACCAGCTACTGGACATATCTTACGCTACACTGGACGATGACCACCTACTTGACGTGTTCTGACAAACATAATGGTTTTTGTCGGTACAGGGCCACTTCTCCCACACGGGGTCATCTGTCCCGTGGTCCAGGAAACATTGCTCCTTAGTATCGAACACTTTGCTTTTGTCGTCGAAGTAGTTGTCCCTCAAAACCTGCACCAAGTGCGATAAAAAAAAAATGGTCAGCTTTTACACTACACGTTATGGTGGCACTATTTTTTTCTTACATTCTCATCGTCCCATTGTCAATTTTTTAAAATAATGTGATAAGACGAAAAAAGGTTATAAAATTTTGGTGTATTCTAATAATATACTAATTGCTCAACACTTAAAAAACTTTGCAATAAAGGACATTTTACCTTGTTATCGTGAAATACTAACTTAAGTATCAAAATTCAGAATATTTCAAAGAACAGTGTAAAAAAATAAAATAAAAGAGAAGACATGTCCTGCTCCTGTTAACAGTTACTTTAGATATTAACTCTAAACATATTTGCACAACAATCAGCTTAGGTCTAACTAAAATAACAATCGAAACTGTCCCAATGTCCCTTGTGGGTATGCCGAAATGTGTATGCCGAAAAGTGTATGCCGAAATGTGTATGTCGAAATGTGTATGCCGAAATGTGTATGCCGAAATGTGTATGCCGAAATGTGCATGCCGAAATGTGCATGCCGAAATGTGTATGCCGAAATGTGTATGCCGAAATGTGTATGCCGAAATGTGTATGCCGAAATGTGTATGCCGAAATGTGTATGCCGAAATGTGTATGCCGAAATGTGTATGCCGAAATGTGTATGCCGAAATGTGTATGCCGAAATGTGTATGCCGAAATGTGTATGCCGAAATGTGTATGCCGAAATGTGTATGCCGAAATGTGTATGCCGAAATGTGTATGCCGAAATGTGTATGCCGAAATGTGTATGCCGAAATGTGTATGCCGAAATGTGTATGCCGAAATGTGTATGCCGAAATGTGTATGCCGAAATGTGTATGCCGAAATGTGTATGCCGAAATGTGTATGCCGAAATGTGTATGCCGAAATGTGTATGCCGAAATGTGTATGCCGAAATGTGTATGCCGAAATGTGTATGCCGAAATGTGTATGCCGAAATGTGTATGCCGAAATGTGTATGCCGAAATGTGTATGCCGAAATGTGTATGCCGAAATGTGTATGCCGAAATGTGTATGCCGAAATGTGTATGCCGAAATGTGTATGCCGAAATGTGTATGCCGAAATGTGTATGCCGAAATGTGTATGCCGAAATGTGTATGCCGAAATGTGTATGCCGAAATGTGTATGCCGAAATGTGTATGCCGAAATGTGTATGCCGAAATGTGTATGCCGAAATGTGTATGCCGAAATGTGTATGCCGAAATGTGTATGCCGAAATGTGTATGCCGAAATGTGTATGCCGAAATGTGTATGCCGAAATGTGTATGCCGAAATGTGTATGCCGAAATGTGTATGCCGAAATGTGTATGCCGAAATGTGTATGCCGAAATGTGTATGCCGAAATGTGTATGCCGAAATGTGTATGCCGAAATGTGTATGCCGAAATGTGTATGCCGAAATGTGTATGCCGAAGAGGATTTTGCTGTAGCGGCGGCTTTACGAGCTGCAGTTAACTCTGACATGTTCGGTTTTTGAAAGTCATGGTGGTGTTTCTCGACGACTTACAGCGGGTTCTGTTTCTTTTACTCTTTATTTGCCAGGACTTCTTTTAACGACCGAATCAATACCACCCTCTCGCCACTCCCCCCCCCCCCGCTTGGCTGCACCGATGACAACTTTCAAACTTCTCCCCTTCCGGTTGGCCAACGATCACATCATACGCAATGCCCAATGCTTCTGGATGGTTGATTTAGAACCAACAGCCGATTTAGTAGCACACGATGAAATGCTGGAGTCTCAAACAGACTTACCGTGTACGCAAATAACCAGCTAAAGACGATACTTTATAGCGCTCGAGTTTAACGCACTGCCATACACTGAGTCTCACATGGACCTCGTGTGTGCCCATGAATACTCCTAAAGCTTTATCATTATAGTGCATATCCTGAGAGTGGTTAAGTCTTACATATTAATCCATGCGTACCTCAGGGTATTTGTGCTTAAAATAGGCATGGGATATTTGCTAAGATAAACATACAGCGATTTTACTTGACGCCCAGCATCTCACAAACATTCGGGGAAGCAAACCATGTGCGCGTCTCATATAAGCTCAAGTACGCAACTTATCTCCTGTAATAAGTAAACATTATTAAAATATTATTTGATGTGCCCTTTGGACACTCCTTGGAGGCTTCTCTAATAATTAATCATCGTTTGTTGCTCGACTTTATTATCCAACACAATTTTGACTCTTTATGGAATTTTTTTTTAATTTACTGCTGGTCATGATATCTTAAAAATGTTTTCAACTTGTAATGTACATGAATTTTTTTTTCAGTTGACCCTTTTCTTCTACTATCTATTTGTTACCATTCTCAGAAAGTTCGATAGTTCTCCAGACCTGATTACTTCAATTTGTCAGTTTTTTTTTTAAACTGTCAGCAAGCCAGCACTCGGCTACATTTACAACATCCCTGGAATATACTTAACAGCATCTCCCAAAACACACAAAAATATACTTACAACATTCGTACAGTTACCATCGTCCCAGACCAGGACATTAGATCCATTTATCCGTGTCCACTGGAGTCCAAACCAAAAATGTTGTTCACTTAAGCAAAAAAAAAAAAAAAGCAATAGACAATTGTTAAAATAATGCAGAATATTTCACTCAAAAATTGATTCACGATTGAAAATCGAATAAAGATTATGACATGAAATGTAAGCTGCCAATATCAATTGTAAGTTGCCTATATCAAATGTAATCTGCCTAAATCAAATGTTATCTGCCTAAATCTTATGTAAGCTTCCTAAATTAAAAGTGAGCAAATGTAAGCCACCGAAATCAAATTTAAGCTTCCTATATCAAATGTGAGCTGTTTCAATCAAATATAAGTTACATTAAATAAAATGTAAGCTACTACACATGACATGTCAGCTACCACACATGACAAGGAAGCTACCACACATGAAATGTCAGCTACCACACATGAAATGTAAGCTACATTAAATTACATTGACAACTCTGTAATGACGCTGATTATGTCCTCCTCCTCCTCAGCCGTGTTGATCCTCACCAGATGCCCTCCGTACATGACGTCACATGCGTAGGCCGCCTGCTGTCTGGTCAGCAGCACGCCGGTCACGTGCGTGTAGGAAGAGCGCTCCTTGCTGAAGCCTGGGGCTGGACCGTAAAGGGGGGGGGTGGAAATAGTGAGCAAAGTACATGATAACCACTGACCGGAAATAGATTTGGTGAGTTGACGGTGAGCCTCTGACCACATTCAGATAGCATAGGCGTGGTAACAAGTGAAAGTAAACAATACATCCAATATTCTACAACTACCTTAATGTCTTGTAACGCTCGTTTTAAATAGATTAAATGGAGGTGGAAAAAATACCTGACCTTGAAATGAACGGGAAAGAAGTACAGAGGGCTGGGTGGATATGAAGACACTTCGAAAGATTTAACCGCAATTTGTCAGGGCAAAGCTTCGCCATTGTGGTCATACTTAAGCTTTTTGTTTTCAAAGGTGAAATCGCCAGATAGTGTAACATTACTAAATAGCCTATTGACAACTTTAGAGTAGACCACCGTGCACCGCTGTATGTTTCCGTACCCCAAACGTCATTTGTGGCGAAATTATTTTGTTAGACTGAATCCTAACGGTAGAATACGGGGCAAAATTTTTTAGCATGGTTTGTGGTGACTTTATAGAAAATAAATTGAAGTGCATGTCATAACTGATCTAGGATTTCTCTTGATTCTTGATTTATGCTAAAAAAACAACAAAAGCTAGCATCACATACAGGCCATGGATTGGAATTCTCCAGGTACCAGGAAAAGAGGATGACCACGGGTCATACTATATGGAAGAGGGGATTAGAGGCAGAACAGAGTTTCTTTCAGAAATTGTCCCTCTGGGGAGCACTTCAGATTTTTTTTTTTTGGGGGGGGGGACTTCAGATTTTTTTTTTTTTAGGGGGGGGCAGTGCCAGCAGTTTCAGTTGATATATTGTTGGACATATTTTTGCTCCGGGGTGGGGGGCACTTGGCTTTCCCCGGGGGGCATTGCCCCCCGGAGCTATAGCTGAAAGAAACCCTGGAGGCAGAAGTGAAGTTGGGCTGAACTGGCAAAGATGTCACAGGACAGGGATGGATGGAAGAGTACTGTGGATGGTCCATGTTACATTGGGAATGAGAAAATCTAAGAAGAAGAAGAAATCATAAGTGTCTTTAAATGGGTGCGTGGAAAACATGGTGTTGTGTGGGCGGGGCGCGGGGGGGGGGGTTGAGGAGTTTCATTTGAACTTGTGCAATTGGTGAGTCTGGGGGGCATACGAAAATGTGCGGAACCAACAAGGGGGAGGGGATGAATTTGTACTTAAAAATTTGAAAATTTATCGGACGTGTTGCCTAGATGGCCCATAAAGTAAAAGTATTTGATATTACTCACCAGGTACAATAATGGTAGAGCCAGTGGCACTACACACTGTCATACACACGAACATTGTCAACATATGTTGTAGGTCACAGAAATTCAGGGTTTTAATGATATCCATTTGTTAAGTGGAATCAGGCACGGGTCGCCTGGGGATCACGTTAATTAGGTTAGATATAACAGTCAAAACACTTACTTGTATAACTATACAACCCTTTGATTTTTCCACAAAAAAACAACAACAAAAAACAAACTAATAAAAATGTGTGTTCAAACAATACACAAGTACAGCATTACTGAAGCCAAGGGCTCCTAACTCTGACTGCCATCGGCTGTTTTAGTGCCCCCCTGAACATCGTTACCAAGTGACAGGTTAACTCTCTTTGTTCCCTCACTAGAAATAAAATATTGACACAGAGTTCAAAACTAAAACCGTGCACAAGAACGTATTCTTCCCCTTTTAATAGTGAGAGCAGCTTCGACCCACAATGCAACATGACCGATCACTTGCTATCTGGCTCATGTTGAATCTGTGGAGTAGGCTGGGCACGGAGACGGCTTGTAGTGGACAATGTTCTCACACATTGGTGGCGTAATATAGGGGCTTTGCACTTTGGGTCCGGCGGAGATTGGGGTCGTAAGATTTGCTCAGTGACTTTTCTTTTTAAATCGGGGAACATACTGTCTAAATGAATGCACATCCTTTACACAAACTACGATCGGTTGGAAAATAAATATCTTTCTATTTTGGGGAGAAGAAAATGTTTGTTCAGCTTTCGTTGTCTTTGGTCGCGGCCGTCACCTAGGTTACTGTGTAAACATGGAATGGATGATGATACCATGAATGGAAAGGAAATAAATTGATCAGATTGGAAATATGCTATATCAAAAATAGATCATAATACCGGGTATATTTTTTAGTTTGCCTGACTCAACTTACTGGAATCTAGCTTGGAAACAACAATGGAAATGAGTGAAACAAGGGGTGGGAAAACCTGACCAAAAAAAGATAAAAAGGAGAACGCACAAAAAGAACGAATGGGTCGGCAAGAAGCCTTTACCAGCAAACAAACAATAAATATAACAGAATTAAATTTAAAAAAAATAACAGCAGAAAATTTAGTATCCGAGAGGACGACAAGAGGAAAGTGTTCTTAGAAACAACAGACATGATTTTGGAAGCAATCGGAAAGAATTGGCATCATCCACGGGCCAGCTATTCTGTTTTACCGAATTTGGACTTACCTGATAAAGTAATGAGGTCAGATTTACACAAAAATAATAAAATAAAATGCATAAATCTAATAGTTCATTTGTTTGGGAAGTATATTGAAGCGCATTCATCTCACGTACGCATATTATTAAACATCAAAAAGTCAGTTAGCCCCAACGTGGCTGCCATCAATAGAAATGAGGTGGATATATCAACTAAGTAAGAAAAAAGGTGTACAATTTGAACCGAAATAAAAAACAAATATAGTTAAGTGAAAGTTGATGATAACACACGCCTTTTAAAGAAATGCCCCCAAGGACCTCTTAGACATCACACCCTTTTAAACGAATGCCGCCAAGGACCTCTCAGACATCACGCCCTTTTAAAGAAATGCCCCCAAAGGACCTCTTAGACATCACGCCCTTTTAAACGAATGCCGCCAGGGACCTCTTAGACATCACGCCCTTTTAAACGAATGCCGCCAAGGACCTCTTAGACATCACGCCCTTTTAAACGAATGCCCCCAAGGACCTCTTAGACATCACGCCCTTTTAAACGAATGCCCCCAAGGACCTCTTAGACATCACGCCCTTTTAAACGAATGTCCCCAAGGACCTCTCAGACATCACGCCCTTTTAAACGAATGTCCCCAAGGACCTCTCAGACATCACGCCCTTTTAAACGAATGCCCCCAAGGACCTCTTAGACATCACGCCCTTTTAAACGAATGCCCCCAAGGACCTCTTAGACATCACGCCCTTTTAAACGATTGCCCCCAAGGACTCCTTAGACATCACGCCCTTTTAAACGAATGCCCCCAAGGACCTCTTAGACATCACGCCCTTTTAAACGAATGCCCCCAAGGACCTCTTAGACATCACGCCCTTTTAAACGAATGCCCCCAAGGACCTCTTAGACATCACGCCCTTTTAAACGAATGCCCCCAAGGACCTCTTAGACATCACGCCCTTTTAAACGAATGCCCCCAAGGACCTCTTAGACATCACGCCCTTTTAAACGAATGCCCCCAAGGACCTCTCAGACATCACGCCCTTTTAAACGAATGCCCCCAAGGACCTCTCAGACATCACGCCCTTTTAAACGAATGTCCCCAAAGACCTCTCAGACATCACGCCCTTTTAAACGAATGTCCCCAAGGACCTCTCAGACATCACGCCCTTTTAAACGAATGTCCCCAAGGACCTCTCAGACATCACGCCCTTTTAAACGAATGCCTCCCAAGGACCTCTCAGACATCACGACATCACGTCTCTTTAAATAAATGCCTTTAAAAAGTTCTAGTGCGGACTAGTCATTTTAAATGACACATGGAGTTGGTACTTGCAAACAATGTCAGCTTTAACGTATGCTTTTCTTGATTACTCTGCAATCGATGGAAAACGTTAATCAGATAATGGCCTTCACGTGTTCGTCCGGAAAACAGCGGCGTAACTAGGATAAGTGCCCAACGGGTCGGGTAAATTTTTAATGCCCCCCCCCACCACTCAAATACTCTACAGCTGGCCAAAAATGCCGCCCCTAAATAATTTAGAAAAAAAATAGCCACCCGGTGGTGGGGGTCACCTCACTGCCACCCCCTTCCTAAGTCACTGCTGGCCAGCCCCCTTCCTAAGCCACTGCTGGCCAGCCCCATTCCTAAGCCACTGCTGGCCCGCCCCCTTCCGAAGCCAACGCTGGCCAGCCCCCTTCCTTAGCCACTGCTGCAGCATTAAGAATTCATCGGGTGGGAGGGGGGGGGTGTTTGGTGGGTCGTGTAAGCATTACATGTGAGTTTGTGTTAGTGGTGAGGCGTAACTATTGATTCCAACACCCTCACTAACTCGGTATGGCTAAATATCAGCAATGGGGACATATGTGAAAGATGGATGGATCTGAATATTGCCTTGAAGGGGGCTTCAGGTCAAAAGATGCATTGCATTATTTCTTTCTTTCTTTCCTTTTTTTTTTGTTTTCTTTAAAAAATATAACTTTGAAGACTCAGGCCAGCCTACTAATGATTCGGTATTAATTGTCACTAAATAGGGAATTTTACACAATTTAATTAGTTGTACTGGACAATTTAGTCATTTTTTTCCCCGACTTTCTTCCTTCACTATTCGATTACGATTTCGTCGACATTTTCAAATATCTTAACTTTATTTATTTTTCTTCTGTGGAATAATCGATGATAGTAATCGTTCATTATATTTAAATAAGCATAGTCACCAGGACAGAAAGTAAATTTGTTGTAGAGATTTTGAATAGCCTCTAAACAAAAATTGTTCGATATTTTAGCTAAGTCTATAGCCACGGGCGATCTGTCCAAAGCTTTTCATGAATACGATGTCGATACTGTAATCGCATCTAAATACAATGTCGATACTTTAATGGCATTTGAATACGGTATCAATACGGTAATCGCATCTCATTAACATTCCTTCTTTATCCTCTTGCAAACACGCCCAGCGTTCATTCAACCGCGACATGGAGACTTTGTTAAGGTTTAGCAATTCGGCGATATAACAAATGCCATAGCGAACTGCTTTATCACGCTGAGAACTTACGATAACAGTCAGAGTAACAAGCAGCGCATGAGTTATCTGATAATAATTAAGATACAATACATATTGTCTAGGATTCTTAAACGGAATCACTTAATCTTTCAATGTCTCTGAGTCTCAGCCCATCTTTATGTTTGGTATGGCCTTTCTGTAATAAAAAATTGAAAAGAAAAAAATCCTACATAGGCGATCACGCTGGACAACAAAAGAAAATCTTATTTTTTTGTTTGTCTTCTACTGGGCATCTGTTGTGTGGCTTATACCGAGTGAGCTGATCTACACGCACACCGCTTTCATCAGAAGTTGGATTTTGGGGGTAGTTCGTCAGGATTTTAAGTTAGGCCGCTTGGGGTGAATATTACCGCGAAGGCTAACAAATTAGAGAGCTAGTATTTACTTATAAAACTGCGTGACGTTACTCAGAGTAGTCATTTGTTATTTATTATTTTATAACTTGCAGTTAAAATATAAAAATTAACCTAGTTCTAATAAGAAATTTTATGTTTGATTTCATCAAATTTAGAAAAAAAAGCACATTGAAATTCTTAATAAAAACATAACGAAATCTATTTAAAAATACAATAACATTTTTAAAAAATGTATGATGATAATGTTTAAAAAATGAATATAAATATATGTATGTTACTAAGGTGAAAGCAAACATTTCAAAATCTCATCTCCAGCTTAACTACATGAGTTAAAAAGAGCCCTAGCAGGCAAGTGCCCTTGCCGCTTGTGAGTGGCCACTGTTGCCCGCTGAAGAGACCAGCGGTAGTCTCCCCCTCACGTAGGCATTGCAGAGACCTTGACACTTTGTTTCCAAGTTGACCACGTCTTGATGTCGCCCCTCTCCACGCTCGCCACTTTCATCAGAGAAATTTGTTTGTAAAATATCGAGATGAGAATGTAAGAAATATATTTTTAAATTGCTTTTTTAATTTTAGTTAGACTGTTTGCTAACGATTTCAGCCTCGTGCTGAGCTGGGGGATTCGCATGAGAGATTTGCAACCCCCAACGGACATGCATCCCAAACGGGCAAGTTCAAGTGGGTTCAACAAAGTTCTAAATCAGCGGTTTACAGGGGTCACCAAAGACCAATGGGGAAACACACAGTTTTCGCAATTTTGCAACGAGTTGGATGAGCCGAGCACTGCTCTGCTATTTCACACTGAAGTCAGATGGTTGTCGAGAGGGTCTGTGTACCTACGCCACTCTACCAGATTAGGGGGGACGGATCTGTGTGCCTTCGCGACTCTACCAGAATTGGGGGGGGGGTCTGTGTGCCTTCTCCACTCTACTAGATTTGGGGGTTTGTGAAAGCAAAAAACTAAATGTTTATATTTGGCTAATTGACCTCTGTTTCATTACGTCAGTGACCAACTAGGAAACAAACAAACAACAAAACATCAACAACAACAACAACAAACAAAACAAAGTGATTGGTTGGAAAAAATGGGGGCGGGGCATGTTTTTATCTATGGGATAGTCACAAATCATTTATTTCTTTGAAAACAAGACACCTTTGATATTAGTCTCTGGAATGGTGATACCTGGATAGTCATGGTCGATACTTTCGATACATCTGACAGTATCATCCAAGACTTATTTCTGATTGGTGGGAAGTGAAATTTATTCCGACGGCTACCTCTTTCCTAAAACACGAACATGCTACCTACCCCCATCAAACACTGCTTTTCTACCTACCCTTTCAAACACTATATTGTTTCTTACCCAATCAAGCACTATCCTGCTACTAACCCCATAAAACACTTCGTGTTACCTAAACATCAAACACTACATTGCTACGTACCCTATAAAACACTACATAACTATCTAACCCTTAAAAATTCTTGTCATTCCCCAAAGAGCTCTTCATTCTCTCCCCTGTATTTAAACTGTCACCTATGTAGTTATATTTTTACTTTTTTCTACGTGGCCTGTAAGCAAAATGGCGTGGATGTGAAATCATGGCATCGGCAAATTACTCCCCTTCGATCGATGTTCAAAAGCACAACATTTGAGAGCACTAAGGGGGGATAACGGGAATGTTTCATTGTGACAATTTTTGTTCTTAGGTTTTCCTTAATCACCTGATCGATGACAGACATAATGGAGTTCTCCATCACAGCATATCGATTAGCATTGGAACTGTTGAGACGACATCACTGATTGCGATTTGTCAAGATGGGACCTACGTTTTATAATTTAAAAAAAAATAAAAAATATATATACATATATATATATATGTATATATATATATATATATATATATATATATATATATATATATATATATATATATATATNATATATATATATATATATAACTGTTCCTATTTATACAGAAAAGTTGTAAGGAAATGTTACCTTAAAAAGTGACCCAGCCAGATAAAAAAAAAACATGACAAGGTTTCTCGTAATGTGAGTCCGAGAAAACGGTTGGAAGAATCCATTCTACAAACACTTTTGTACTTTATACACTTTTAAACATATCATGTCGTGTGCAAGTAACACCCTTTTTTTAAAATGTAAACGATATTTAAAAAAAAAATATTTCCAGATCTAAAATGTGTCTGAAACTAAGATCACTCTGGCAGCTTTATGGATGCAGTTTAAAAATAAATAAACCGGTGACTGAGACTTAAGAAAATGATTCTGGCCATGCACTCATATATTAACTTTAAGATGGTGAATAGTGTTGGTAAATCTATGGGTGCTATTATCTGTTTAGTGAAAAATATTATTACTGGCAGAATCTATCTGTCACTCTAGATCTAAATTATGTCACTGTTTGAGAGTTTTGTAATCCAAGGGGAGTAGCTGCAGGAAAGCATGTAGTTCTTAAAACAATACAAATTATCTCCCATGTTTTTTTGATTTAAATCTTATAATGTAAATGGATTTAACTGCTTCTGTCTTAAAAGACGGAAGTAATCATATTTTTTACACGCCAAAGAATTGAGGATAACAGAAGTCCCATTTGTGTAGCAATATATTAGGCTAAAATGTCATTTATAGGATGTCAAAAACAAATGACAACAGCAGGATGGAATAGAAAATGTTAATTAACAAATGTCTTTGGTTTTTCTATGGAAATGTCTTCGATCAGTAGTTTGCAATCGTTTTCTTTTCTTTTTCAGTATAAAATGAAGTCTAGAACTTGAACTTGTCTAGAACTTGAATGACCAGTGTCTAGATATTGAACTACTTTTGTCTAGAACTCGAACTATTTGTGCCTAGACTTGAATTAATTGTGTCTAGAACTTGAACTAGATGTGTCTAGAATTTGACATTTCTACAGCACATTTTTCGTTTGTCATTATAATAGATCATCATCAGCGGCGCTACAGCCCATGTAGGGCCCTGGCTTGCTCGACCACATCCTTCCATTGGGAATGATCCATGGCCTTCCGCCTCCATGCATGAGCCCCCAACTGGTGTGAGTCCTCTACATCGTCGATCCATCTCAGCCTTGGGTGACCAGTGAGTCGTCTGCCCCTAGGTCTCTGCCTGTATATCACTTTTGCTGCTCTACATTCCGACATCCTTTGAATATGTCCTGTCCAGCGCAGTCTGACTTAAAAAGAAAAAAAATAGAAGAAAATAATATATAAATGATTGTAATTTAGATCATATGAACAGAAACCTTGCTGAGGCATCAACAAATCTTTAGTAGCACAATTTAAAAAAAAAATGATTAACGTTACATTTCTTCTCTCCACTTCCCCTCCCTCTCATGACAAGTGCCATGCCGTTTAGCAATGGGCAACACCCCAATGGTCCTACCCTTCCGCGTCAAAGGCCGACATCAAACCCTGGCCATCAGATGGGACTTCGTGTCACACGCGCTGATTGTCATCCAAACTCACGATGATTGGTGTCTGAGATTTAAATCTCCCGCCAAGGGGGACGTCATCGCTCAAACGTAAACCAGCCGCGGTCGCAGTCATCTCCCCCTGTCAAGATGGCGGTTGGATAAAAACAGCGTATGAATATTTATTGACACTTATTTTTCACTCATCAAACGTAGAATGTAAAAGTCGAAATCTTAATTACAAACACCCTCCACCCCCACCTCACTTTTTTATATCTCCCGAAAAATAATTCTGACATTTGAATTTCGCCTGAAAGTGTATTGGAATAAGAAAAAAAGGGATTTTAATAATTTTAAAAAAGAACAGTCGACAAAGGAAAAAAAAGAAAGTCAAACTTTCCCCTTTCAATTTTATCAGAAAAGCAAAACATGATATCAATAAATGAGTACAGAAAGATAAAATTAGATAAACTTTTAAATAGAAGAGAGAAGGAAGAGAGAGAGGGGAGGCATAAGAGGGATTAGAGAAAGAAAAACAAAGAAAAAGAGAGGGGAAGAGAAGTAGAAGAGAAAAATAGAGAGAGACAAAAACAGTGGAAAAGCAGAAAAACTGAGTGTCTGTGTGTGTGTGAGAGAGAGAGAGAGAGAGAGAGAGAGAGAAAGAGAGAGAGAAAGAGAGAGAGAGAGAAAGAGGGAGATAAAAAAAGAGAGAGAGAGAGAGAGAGAGCGAGAGAGAGAGAGAAATATTCTCTTTCACCCCAGGAGAGTAACATGACGTTGAGTGTGTGTGTACGTGTGTGTGTGTACGTGTGTGTGGGGGGCGGTTTTCTTGGGTCCCGGAGGTTAATGAGGGAGGGGGTGGGGAACTTTTGGATGTCGAGACAGACAAGGTCAACTGTGTGCCCCCATTACGCATAAAATTACCACCCGTTCGTGTCAATCGCTAGGCCTGCCTGTCAATCATCAAATATTTTTTTCCCCCACGCATCTTCCAAAGTTATGGGAATAATTATGATGTTATTGATCGACAGATCAACAACATGAAACCATGACATGATATTAAAACACACATTGTTTTTGTAAGTGTCACGGATGAAGTGTTCCCAAATTGTTACCTAAGTATCATTTTCAATGAATGGTTTTCACTTGATGTTAAATGTTCACAATTAAGGAACTGCTAGCGTACACATCTAGAGGTGGATCTATGTAAGCTAGCGTACACACCTAGAGGTGGATCTATGTAAGCTAGCGTACACATCTAGAGGTGGATCTATGTAAGCTAGCGTACACATGTAGAGGTGGATCTATGTAAGCTAGCGTACACATGTAGAGGTGGATCTATGTAAGTTTAATACATCTGTCTTTTACCTGGTCATTCGTGGAAGAAAATTTGGTAAAATCTCGTGCCACAAGAGCTTACTGGTCAAGATGGGACCTACGTTTTATAACGGATGAAATAGATTGATTAAGACTCTAGTAACATAACAAAAACAAGAACTAAACATCCTTCACTTGAGGAACTATTGGAAGATAAATGCTGTTTCAAAGCTCAAAAATATTTCGGATGATACATCCCACCCACCTTATTACGGATACCTAAGATCAGCCAAATGAGGGCAAAGCCTTTCTCTTAAAGTTAGGGCCGAAAGATAATATACAAATTATTTTGTTCCCACAGCATGTAAGAATTTACTAGCGTGCTCCCCCAAATCTAAATGATTAAAATTTAAGTTATTATTGTCACTAAAGGAGTTCATGTATGGCTGATGTCTACGTTGGAGAATTACTTTAGATCAGGCTCGCGCAACATATGCCCCGCGGGCCACATGCGGTCCGCATGCACCCACTTTGCGGCCAGAGAGCTAACGAACTATTCTTTATTATTTTTATTTTCTTTAAAGCTTCCCCCCCCCTGTCCTCTTTTCTTTCGGCCCGCACACGTTTTTCATCAACTATTGCGGCCCACCTTACATTTTGAGTGGTGCCCACGTCTGCTTTAGAGGTTTGGTGTTAAAATTGTTTTCATTGTAAAATTTTTTGTCTTGGTTTAACTATGTATTTATTTCTGTGCTCAAAATAAATATGTAAACCGTTATATGATACAAAAATGTACATTTATTTGGATAAATAAAGAATCTAATCTTATCTTATAGTTTTAAAGAGATTTGGATTGACACGAATAAGATAATTAAATAAAGTTATTAGTGGGGACTTTACTATTAAAAATTTTAATTGATATAATATAATCTACATAACATAATTTTTCTAGTATCATTTTCTTAGAATTTACTGTAACAGTTTACAAATCTAAAATTAAATGGTGTGTGGCTGTACTTGGCTCTTGTCCCCCCCCCCCCCCCCCCCCCACTCACGGCACAGCACACCTAGACCTTTCCAAGATTTCTACACTATTCTATACAGTAAAACAAAATAATGCGTTCAAAAAGAAATATCACGCAAAATTTGATCGTGGGAACTGAAATACAATTCGACCAAACTTCCGTTCGATCAAACTTCCGTTCGATCAATTTTCCGTCGACGAAATTTCTTTCAAACAAATTATACGATTTTTTTTTTTTTTGTATTTGCTAATGAAGATTTTGACTTCAGAGTCGCTTTTAGAATATTCTACATCTCCGTTGGCACAATTTGATTGTTTTTTTATTTTAGATTTTGAATAAGTTTGCTAGCAAACAATAGCTTAGTTACGAAGTTTTTTACTTCCAAATTATACGCCTAGGTTTCATCACAACTATACGAACAAAACAACAACAACAATCCATTGTTAACATTCATCATTTTAGTTGTCTCTTTCACAAACCATGTTTTAATCAATACTAAACCACCCCCCCCCCAACAACAACAATCCATTGTTAACATCCATCCTTTTAGTTGTCTCTTTCACAAACCATGTTTTAATCAATACTAAACAAATCGGAA
>CAXITT010000117.1:1258610-1270541 GCA_964033795.1 Lymnaea stagnalis
ACTATGTGTAGGTCTATTGTTTAAAGGCCGGCAGGTAGGGTGTAGTACTATGTGTAGGTCTATTGTTTAAAGGCCGGCAGGTAGGGAGTAGGACTATGTGTAGGTCTATTGTTTAAAGGCCGGCAGGTAGGGTGTAGTACTATGTGTAGGTCTATTGTTTAAAGGCCGGCAGGTAGGGTGTAGTACTATGTGTAGGTCTATTGTTTAAAGGCCGGCAGGTAGGGAGTAGGACTATGTGTAGGTCTATTGTTTAAAGGCCGGCAGGTAGGGAGTAGGACTATGTGTAGGTCTATTGTTTAGAGGCCGGCAGGTAGGGTGTAGGACTGTCTGTAGGACTGTTGCTTATAGATAATGATGAGTTAACTCTTTTTTTTTTGTAACTCTTGGACCCACCAGGCACTTTATCCAAATACCCTGAAAGGTGCACATAACCTGCACCCACTTAAGACCTATTCTTACACGGCGGGCATAATCTAGTTATTTATATTTCACGGGTCACCCACACCCCCCCCCCCAACACACCTTTATTACTACGCCACTGCAAATTTAACATTTTGAAATCAGACGCATCGGATTGCAAAAATTTAACAACACTCCATCTGAGATAATCAATCTTTAAAAGAATGAAAAAAAAAAGGTTTTATTGAATAATTTTCCATTAGAGTACACCAACTAATAATGATTCACTTGCGTAACACTAAAAAAAAGTTGTCTCGCAGTTGCGATATGAAATCAATAGATGCACGAACGATTTTTACACTGAAATGTGTCATCATACAAATTTAACGTGTGATAATAAAGATTTATTCTGTTGATTTTTCTTGTCCGGTCTTGTCTTGGTTTTTAGAACAGTTTCATAATTTAGATTTTAAAAAAGCAAAACACCATTTGACAGATTTTTTTTTGTTGACACAAATAAAGTTCCAATGGATGGCTGGGGTAATGAAAACACTTGAGTTGAAATAATGTTTATTTTATTGGAG
Organism: Lymnaea stagnalis; assembly: GCA_964033795.1. Taxonomy (NCBI): domain Eukaryota; kingdom Metazoa; phylum Mollusca; class Gastropoda; family Lymnaeidae; genus Lymnaea; species Lymnaea stagnalis. The sequence goes on from CAXITT010000117.1 coordinate 1,259,594, forward strand.
AGATGCCATCGCTTTAGGCATGAGACGTGTGTGTAGGCAAGATGAGTCAGTAGGGGGAAGGTGGAGGGATGAGGTGTTAGAGGGTGGGGTAGGTGGAGGGATTGGGTGTTAGAAGGTGGGGTAGGTGGAGGGATGAGGTGTTAGAAGGTGGGTTAGGTGGAGGGATTGGGTGGTAGGTGGATGGTGTGGTAGGTGGAGGGATTGGATGTTAGAAGGTGGGGTAGGTGGAGGGATAGGGTGGTAGGTGGAGGGTGGGTTAGGTGGAGGGATGAGGTGTTAGAGGGTGGTTTAAGTGGAGGGATAGGGTGGTAGGTGGAGGGTGGGTTAGGTGGAGGGATGGGGTGTTAGAGGGTGGGGTAGGTGGAGTGATTGGGTGTCAGAAGGTGGGGTAGGTGGAGGGATGAGGTGTTAGAAGGTGGGGTAGGTGGAGGGATTGGGTGTTAGAAGGTGGGGTAGGTGTAGGGATGAGGTGTTAGAAGGTGGGGTAGGTGGAGGGATAGGGTGGTAGGTGGAGGGTGGGTTAGGTGGAGGGATTGGGTGGTAGAAGGTGGGGTAGGTGGAGGGATTGTGTTTTAGAAGGTGGGGTAGGTGGAGGGATTGCGTGGTAGGTGGAGGGCGGGGGTTGTAGTTTGAGGGTAGAGGTTGCTGAGATGGTGGCCGAATGAGTTCTAGAGACTCTTAAAAGTATTTAAAATTCCATTTGTGGATTGCTTAGGTCATGGAAAAGACAATGTTAAAAAACATTACTGGAAAGTATAACGGATTTCAAGCAATTCTTCTCAAACAAAACTAGTTAGAGCTGGACTCATTGCTCACTTCACTGCTGTCCAAAAGATTGCAGCTATATTCTGCTTTTTGTGTAATTGCTCCATCATGCTGAAATTAGAAGTTCTTGCACGTTTTTTTTTTCCAGGAGATATTCTTATGATGTTTCCGACACTGATTTAGTGGATGAAATCTGGCATTTAAAACAAATTCATCCTGCCAAGATTGGAGCCCATTTCTTCAATAAATTCATTGAATAAATTGTTTGTTCAATTCCAATTGCTGTTGCAACAGCAAAGCCGTTATTTAGCAGGCTCACATTGATCCACAAAAAAATTGTGTGAGATAACTATGAGATAACTATGTTTCAAAAGAAAACCAGTGATTTTTTAAGTTAGAGTCTTCTGTTTGTTGCTATGTAGCTTGATGTATCATTGATGAGCTTCCAAAACAAAGGGAAAGAAGAGCGCCTTTGTATTTCTAAAATAAAGTATCCTTTCTAGTACTTTAATAAAGTATCTTTGTAGTGCTTTAATAAGTGTATTTTTTGAGCTTTAACAAATTATCTTTTGTCTCAAATTGACATAACGTTTGATTCGATTACTTGAAAATCTGTGGGGGCCCAATTTTTAGAGTTACTCGGGGCCCAAAAAATCCTCTTCACGCCCCTGGGTAGAGCGATGTGGTAGGTGGAGCGATGTGGTAGATGGAGCGATATGGTATAGCTAGAGCGATGTGGTAGCTGGAGTGATGTGTTAGCTGGAGCGATGTGGTAGCTGGAGCGATGTGGTAGCTGGAGCGATGTGGTAGCTGGAGCGATGTGGTGGTAGATGGAGCGATGTGGCGGGTGGAGTGATGTGGTAGATGGAGCGATGTGGCCGGTGGAGCGATGTGGTAGCTGGAGCGATGTGGTAGCCGGAGCGATGTGTTAGCTGGAGCGATGTGGTAGCTGGAGCGATGTGGTAGCTGGAGTGATGTGGTAGCTGGAGCGACGTGGTAGCTGGAGCGATGTGTTGGTAGCTGGAGCGATGTGGTGGGTGGCGATGTGGTAGCTGGAGCGATGTGGTAGCTGGAGCGATGTGGTATAGTTGGAGCGATGTGGTAGCTGGAGCGATGTGGTAGCTGGAGCGATGTGGTAGCTGGAGTGATGTGGTAGCTGGAGGGACGTGGTAGCTGGAGCGATGTGTTGGTAGCTGGAGCGATGTGGTGGGTGGCGATGTGGTAGCTGGAGCGATGTGGTAGCTGGAGCGATGTGGTATAGTTGGAGCGATGTGGTAGCTGGAGCGATGTGGTAGCTGGAGCGATGTGGTAGCTGGTGCGATGGGGTAGCTGGAGCGATGTGGTAGCTGGAGCGATGTGGCGGGTGGAGCGATGTGGCGGGTGGAGCGATGTGGTAGATGCAGCGATGTGGTGGTTGGAGCGATGTGGCGGTTGGAGCGATTTGGTAGGTAGAACGATGTGGTAGCTGGAGCGATGTGGTAGATGGAGCAATGTGGTAGGCGGAGCAATGTGGTGGGTGGAGCGATGTGGTAGTCGGAGCGATGTGGTAGGTGGAGCGATGTTAGATATTTTTTGAAATAACAATGTCACTAATACAGAGAAACATTGATGATGATTGGTACTTTTGTAACGCGTGTGTCAATGCTATTTTAACATGCTCACAGTGCTCTAAGATAAACCACTATATCATATTATTGATCCAGGGACCCCATTGTATATAGTTTGTTTAAAACATGGACCCTATGTGTACTTTAGTGAAACCATTGACACCATCGATGTATCCAAAATGTGCGCACATATAAGACAGGACAACAGTATAAGAGCCGCTTCGGGAAGTTTGCCATTAAGGTATCCAAACATAATATCGCATATTTAATTTTTAGTGAACCAATTATCAGCAGTCATCAGTCAAGCAAAGATCGCCTCACACAGATTGAACTTGAGACATGTTTTAAATGAATTGTTTCTTTCTTATATGAGTTTGCCTGGAGGAAACAATGGCTCGCTAACAATTTGAACGCCCTTACAAATGGATGAACTACTTTATTTTTATTTATTAACAGGGACGTGCGTAGGTGTGTGAACAAACGGGGTGCTCGTAGACATCACATGTGCATCAAAATCTTCGATAATAGCATGTTTTTTTAGCGAAGTGAACTATAAAACATCATACATTTCACAAAGACTGTGCGCCGAAATCGTCTATTTACTGGTCAACCCCAGTATTTATATAGAGAGTGACTTTTCAGGTTTCGCCCCGTGCTCCACCTTGCCTTGCCATGCCCTGTATCCCATTTTAGACTTTAACTTGGCAGCCTCACACTAATGTGCTCACACTAATCTCCCCAAACTAATTTGGTTCCAAATTAATGCAACCCCACTAACGTTTATGGGTACTTATTGAGGTGAAATTATTTTCGAGATCACTTAACTTAAATTAAATTTCTTATATAATAATAGCATTAAATCAAATCCATTCGATGAGGGTTCTCAAAAACTTTGGCAAGTTGTTCATTTTCAACAAAAATGATAGCAATGAATAAACACCCTAATGCACAATTTGGGCTAAATATGTTTCTCTTTTGTTACACATCTGAGACCCTCGTGTAGCAGCGCTATATACCCCAAGTTAAAGTTGGTTACGTACACCAAGTGGTATAGGTACCCCTCCTTTAGATTCGTTGCTGCCGTTCTCGCAGTTGTTACGAAAGAAGTGCTGTTCCCACGCCCCGTTTACATCAACTTTATAGCGAGCATTTGCAAAGATTAATAAACAAAAGCGCGCAGGCGGTACATAAAGAGAACTTCGATATTGAAAGAAACCATTACAAAATTTATTTACGTTGTCCAATATTTACAAAAGGTCGTATATATCTGTATAAACCTGAAACACTAGTTCCATATCAATTAATTTGTTTCACCGCCCACCCCCCAATCTTCATAGCGCTCTAATGTGTTCATCCTTCCAGTTCAATCTCACGAGGTTGGAGGTGAATGCCAAACTAACAAGTGCTTGTGTCGCTGTACAACTACCAGAAATTCAGGTAAAGGGGAACGACTCCAAGGCTCAGTTGATAGCATTTAATGAACTTCTGGGTTATCCCATCATTGGGTTATGTCACCCTGACCAGTGTTCATGGCTAAGCCGTTGGGCGTGCTGTACTTTAAGCTTAATTATGTTGGACTGACTGCTGGGTTATGGACAAGGGACACATGTCTGTTCAAGCGAAATCCTGGAGAAATATCACGGACTATCCTCAACTCACCAGCCACACTTCCATCATCTCGCCCACTCTTGGGCACGCGGTGGCCTGATTTGTTTTACTCCGACACATGAGATCATTTTGATTGACAGCGGTTCTAAAGTTGTTTAAAATAGCCGACGGTTTTGACCATCAGCTACTTCTGCAGACTTGACCAGACGTGCGTGAACGAAAAGAATCTCGGTGTTGCCAGGGGCAACAAGTGTTGTCTCCGACAATTACACCAACGCTAAGGCATTTGGACAACAACAAAAAAAAAAAAAAAAAAAAAAAAAAAAAAAAAAAAAAAAAAAAAAAAAAAAAAAAAAACTCCAACGCAATCTTTTCCTGTCTCAGCAGACGACGACGCTTTCCTTCAACCAAATTCCATGTTTGGGAAAATTTGCTCAAGAAGCAACACGCCTAATTTTCCACGCGAGACGTGCACGTGGTTGCTGGCTTAAGACGGCGCTTCCAGGACCGTTTTTACGACTCCCAGTGTGGAATCCCATTTAATAAAATTACCGACTTTCCCCTCATGAGCCCTTTGAAACGGTAACGGACTATGTTTTCACATGAAAACAGAGAGGTAGCATGAGTGAACAGTGAATTGTGTTGACCATGTATTTTGAGAGGACAATGTGAGCTCCACGTTTTTGGAGAGTAAAATTATGTTTTTGTCAGAGCGGTTGTTTTCCACGCTTTTAAAGCGGTTTTAAAGAGGATGTTTAACAACTTTGAGAATCAACCTGATGCCAGAGATACACCGATGTCTTGATTCATGTTACGGAAACAACAGCCACCTCGATTATGGACAATCCAACCGACCCACCAGAGCCCGATGAGATATTCTCGCCGGCCTTAGTCCTAACACAGCTTGCTGACCCCTTGTCTAGGATGTCGGGAACCTGGAATAATTGGCGCTTAAAGAAGTACAACAACGACAAAAAAAACACCCCCACCCCCTTTTCAAGTCAAGTGAGCAAAAGGAACGTAACAGTAAACAATGAACTGGGAACAACAAGCTCATTAATTGAACATGAACAGAGTTACTTTCCTTTGCTCTCTTCACATTCATCAAGTCCCTTACCTGCGCAGTCCTTCCCATATCAATTCCATGACCTACTTAGTCCTTCCAGTTTCAATTCCATGACCTACTTAGTCCTTCCAGTTTCAATTCCATGACCTACTTAGTCCTTCCAGTTTCAATTCCATGACCTACTTAGTCCTTCCAGTTTCAATTCCATGACCTTCTTAGTCCTTCCAGTTTCAATTCCATGACCTACTTAGTCCTTCCAGTTTCAATTCCATGACCTACTTAGTCCTTCCAGTTTCAATTCCATGACCTTCTTAGTCCTTCCAGTTTCAATTCCATGACCTTCTTAGTCCTTCCAGTTTCAATTCCATGACCTTCTTAGTCCTTCCAGTTTCAATTCCATGACCTTCTTAGTCCTTCCAGTTTCAATTCCATGACCTTCTTAGTCCTTCCAGTTTCAATTCCATGACCTACTTAGTCCTCCCCACATTAATTCCATGACATTCTCAGTCCTCCCCACATTAATTCCATGACATTCTCAGTCCTCCCCACATTAATTCAATGACATTCTCAGTCCTCCCCATATTAATTCCATGACCTACTTAGTCCTCCCCACATTAATTCCATGACATTCTCAGTCCTCCCAACATTAATTCCACGACATTCTCAGTCCTCCCCACATTAATTCCATGACATTCTCAGTCCTCCCCACATTAATTCAATGACATTCTCAGTCCTCCCCACATTAATTCAATGACATTCTCAGTCCTCCCCATATTAATTCCATGACCTACTTAGTCCTCCCCACATTAATTCCATGACATTCTCAGTCCTCCCAACATTAATTCCACGACATTCTCAGTCCTCCCCACATTAATTCCATGACATTCTCAGTCCTCCCCACATTAATTCCATGACCTTCTTAGTCCTTCCAGTTTCAATTCCATGACCTACTTAGTCCTCCCTACATTAATTCCATGACCTTCTTAGTCCTTACACTTTCAATTCCATGACCTTCTTAGTCCTTCCAGTTTCAATTCCATGACCTTCTTAGTCCTTCCAGTTTCAATTCCATGACCTACTTAGTCCTCACCACATTAATTCCATGACATTCTCAGTCCTCCCCACATTAATTCCATGACATTCTCAGTCCTCCCCACATTAATTCCATGACCTACTTAGTCCTCCCCACATTAATTCCATGACATTCTCAGTCCTCCCCACATTAATTCCATGACCAACTTAGTCCTCCCCACATTAATTCCATGACATTCTCAGTTCTCCCCACATTAATTCCATGACCTACTTAGTCCTCCCCATATCAATTCCATGACATTCTCAGTCCTCCCCACATTAATTCCATGACCTACTTAGTCCTCCCCACATTACAATAATATTTGATTCCCTTTTTTCCCCTAAATTGAAATTTTACATTTTCTGTTGACTGCATCCGCAAAATTGTTAGACATTACCAGACGCTTCCTTAGAAACGCTCCCATGTTCGATTGGAACAACATCCGGTCTACTTGTACTGAAATAAGTTGTATTTTTTATTCTCTGATGTTTTTACTGATTTAGCTGTCCAAGGCTTTACGCCGAAACGTCCGCTATTTCGCTCTGTCTTTTTTTCACGCTAAGATCTACGCTCTGTTTTAAATTTCTTTAAATTTGCAGGAAGGTTCAAATATTTTTTTTTCACTGGCTAATCTGCTATAGTACTACAAAGACAGTTTTCAACGCAACTCTTCGCTATTACTGCATATACTTCTGTTCAATTCAATGAATTTCAAGAAGAAAAAAAAAAAATTCCCTCACTGGGCCGCACCGGGGTTGGAGGTCACACGACGAACAGTTTTTCATTTAAGGACCACACATTACTTTACACAAGATGAAGCAACTTCTGCCCTTCGGGTACACTTTATCCCGATTGTTTGTGTATTAAGCCGGATAATCCGGTGATTAATATCTAAAGTAAGTTAACGAACCACAATGGGATAACCAGGTCAGGCATGTGACCCGCGCCTTAGTCTCAGCCATTCTCGCCAGGACACTAAGGTCACGCGAGGACAAAAACGCTTCGGTATTGAGGTTCACGTCTGTTGGTGAAATTATTGCAAATGAACGACACCTTTCATTACTATGAGACGTTTTTCGGACTAAAAACAGAATTTAAAAATAGTCTGGGGCATCATCAACCTTTCCTCTCATATGCCGACTGCGTCAATTTAAAAACAAAATGAGTACCACACTATTCTATTCGACAATTGGGAATTCATTATTAATTTTTGGCTTTAAAAGTATAGATAAATTCAGATATGTATGAAGTTAAACTCTCCCTCTGTCTTCATTGAATCAAATTGACTATTCCACACTAAAAAAGATAATTTCTATTTGAAATCGCAATTTATTTTGCATTGCCAAGGGGGAACACGATGCGTACCAAATGACTTGTACTGGATGTGTACAGTACAAGATGTTGATAGGTTTTCTCATACCAAGGTGAAGGGATTTCCCTTGATCCAAACTTTAAATATATCCACGATTAAGAAAGTCTTGATTCTCGGTTAAGTAAGGCGTGTGTGTGAGTGTGTGTGTGTGTGTGTATAAATAAGAATAAATAGGACAATCACCACAAGACAATCATTATAAGAAGTGGGTGCGGGAGACGGCAATGGGGCCAGCTAGAAAGAGATATGTAAAACAAGTTATGGGAAAACCTGAAATCAAATGAAAGGAACGTATAATAAACAATTATGAATATGTTTCTCTTTTTTTTTTTACTTCTATGAGACTCTCTTTCATCAGCGTTATGTACACCATGGTGTATATGTGTCCCATTTTTTTAAATGTCCCCCAAGTTGTACGTGTACCCCAGGGTGTAATGTACCCCACCTTATAAAGGTACCCCGAGTATAAGTATACATATACCATAAGTGGTATATGTACCCCAAGTGCCATTCACTGCTCCAGTTGGTACAGATTTTATGATAGAAGTACTCCCCCTCCCACCGCCTCCCTTTTTTCTTCCCCCAACACTTTTTCACAAATAATAAACATCGCCCATTAGGCTAACAGACGCTTTGGACAATCAGCATTCGGATAATCATCATTTGGACAATCAGCATTTGGATAATCTGCATTTGGATAATCGGCATTCGGATAATCAGCATTTGGATAATCAGCATTAGGATAATCGGCATTTGGACAGTCAGCATTTGGATAATCTGCATTTGGATAATCGGCATTTGGATAATCGGCATTTGGATAATCGGCATTCGGATAATCAGAATTTGGATAATCAGCATTAGGATAATCATCATTTGGACAATCAGCATTTGGATAATCGGCATTTGGATAATCAGCATTTAGATAATCGGCATTTGGATAATCAGCATTTAGATAATCGGCATTTGGATAATCAGCATTCGGATAATCATCATTTGGATAATCATCATTTGGATAATCAGCATTTAGGTACTCGCTATTCACATAATTAGCACTTGGATAATCGGCATTCGGATAATCGACGCTCTACTGTACAATTTATACTGCCATTTGTCAAATATTAATAAAAAGCAGTGAACAAGTGGTACATAACTAACTATGATATTTATAAAAGCCATTACGTATTTTTTTACCTTGTCCACTATATACGAAGGTCGTTTGCATTTGTATAAACCTGGCACATTCATTCCATACCAATTAATTGTTCCGTTTTTTCCCCCCACACAGTCTTAGCTTTCTTATTTGTGTTTTTCCTTCCAGTTAAATCTCACGTTGTTGAAGGTAGAATGCCCAAGTAACAATTGAGTTTGGAAATATGTAACTATCGAAGGGGAGCGACCCCAAGGCTCATATGGTACACATTCAATGAACTGGCGGGTCATGCCGTCAGTCGGTTATGTCATAAGTCGGTTATGCCACAGGGGGCTATGTCAAACTGGCAGTATTCACCTTAGCTCCACCCAGGACACTTAGGTCAAACGATGACAAAAACTTGTCAGTACAGTTTAGGCTTTAAGCAGCTTTAAAATGTTTGAAGATTTGGGCTCGTAGAAGAATAATTTATACGGAACAAAAAAGACCGAAAAACAGTAAGCAAAGAAAACGAAAGAAAGCTTGTGATACTAACAATATTTAATTTAATTATAAAAGTAAATTTCTATGCAAATACAAATCTGAGTACAAAAGGAAAAAATATCAGCTTACAGCAACTGAAAAAAGATATACTCGTCAAGATACAAATATTAATTTACACACACAATAATAAAACTTCTCGTATAGCAAAACTTCTATCTCTCTTTCTCTGTCCGTCTCTTTCTGTCCCTAACGAAGTCTCGCTGCTAAGAAAGTATGCACCCTATATATATAGGAACCTACTCAGAGCGTTCTAGCGCATAAATTATCGAAATTACGTAACTTAATAGGATTCTTTAGAATACACAGAACACATTCGAATGTCAACAACCTTGTACCAGCCAAGAAAAGGGGTGGGCAAAGGAAGGAGGAATACAACAAATTTACTCAATGACGTCAAAATGAAGGTCATAGGTCAATAAAGAGGAGCCAGAATGATTAATACATTGATCGTGGGCCCTCACAATAAAGAAGACAATTTAGATGAAGAGGTCATACTAACAGACAAGATATGGAGGCTAAAATAGTTCTTAGTTGAAGCTTAAATCTAGGCCAAACCCTGCGCTATACTAGGCTATATATAGCAACATTGTATTTTGTTTTTCCTCCGCTGGTGAGATTATCGGAGATATTTAAGATAGGATAAGCTAAGATAAGATTATTTTATTGATCCAAACAAATGGAAATTTTTTTATGATTGCATTATACATTTTCAGCACATAAATAAAACAATTTGAACACAAGACATTTATAATAAATTATTTCAAACAGCCATTTAGTGAGTTCTCTTAGCCAAATCGGGGACTTATTAGTTCTCATTAAGATGTGTGACTTCAGAGGGAGCATGCCGGTAAATTCGTACAGATTGGGGAACAAAATAATTTTTATATCTTTCAGTCCTCGCACTGATGGAAAGAATTCGCTCCGAACGGCCCGATCTTAAGTATCTGTGATGAAGAGGGTGGGATGTAACATCCAAAATGTGTTTAGTTTTTCAAAAACATCTTTCTTCAAATAGTTCTTCAAGTGAAGGATGTTTAGTTTGTGTTATGTTCCAAGCTTTCTTGATTAGTCGGTTTATGCGGTGTTTAAATATGGTGTTATACATACGTGGTGTAATAGGGGGTGGGGCATTAGAGTGTTATAGTAGTACAGGGGCTTGAGAAAAATGGGCGCTTGTGAAACTAGCGGGGAGGGGCGGTGGGAAACACTAATTTGGATCTTTAAAAAGTGCATTCTTTGAATGCATGTTTTGTTAAGTAACTTTAGCAGATGGGAAGTAAAGGAAATTGTAGCCGCACTTATTTTGCGGGCTATAGCTAGTGCCACACTAATTTCATAACAGAATTTCCATTTCTCGCAATTTATTTTGCATGGCGGGATGAAACCGATACGTACCGAATGACTATGATTTGTGTGAATGAATAGAATTAGAATATATCAAGGAAACCTTTAGTTTTGCCATGAGGTCCTGGGAAAAACATTTTAAAATAAAAGTGTTGGTAGAAAAGACAATATTTGTAAGGGCCTGTTGTTGTAGGAAATACTCCAGGCCTGGCCTGGGTCATGTGACAAGTGGCTTTAATTGGGTCTTTCTTCAAGGCTTTGTGCTAAACCGATTTCAGCATTTACCACCTCGTTACCTATCTATCTATCTATCTATCTATCTATCTATCTATCTATCTATCTATCTATCTATCTATCTATCTATCTATCTATCTATCTATCTATCTATCTATCTATCTATCTATCTATCTATCTATCTATC
>CAXITT010000117.1:1271403-1303746 GCA_964033795.1 Lymnaea stagnalis
ATCCATCCATCCATCCATCCATCCATCCATCCATCCATCCATCCATCCATCCATCCATCCATCCATCCATCCATCCATCCATCCATCCATCCATCCATCCATCCATCCATCCATCGATCCATCCATCTATCCATCTATCCATCTATCCATCCAATCATCTATCCATCTATCCATCTAATCATCTATCCATCTATCCATCTATCCATCTATCCATCTATCGATCTATCCATCTATCGATCTATCGATCTATCCATCTATCCATCTACCCATCTACCCATCTACCCATCTATCCGTCTACCCGTCTACCCATCGACCCGTCGACCCGTCGACACGTCGACCCGTCGACCCATCGACCCATCTACCCGTCTACCCATCTACCCATCGACCCATCTACCCATCGACCCATCGACCCATCTACCCATCTACCAATCTACCCATCTACCCATCTATCCATCCATCCATCTATCCATCCATCTAATCTGTCCATCTGTCTGCCTGCCTTTCTTTCTTTCTATCTAACTATCTTTCTATCTTTCTGTCTATGTATGTATGTATATCTCTCTCTCTCTCTCTCTCTCTCTCTCTCTCTCTCTCTCTCTTCTCTCTACTTTTGAGATGTTTGATGCATAACACTTCATCCATTGAAAGGAATCGTATGCAATTAAGAAGTTTGCAACTTCTTAATTGCATATTTGAGTTGCTTACCTTAAATTAAAGGCAGAACTGCGATACCAGAAGCCCCGATACACCCTAGACCCAGTGCAAACCATCTACAGGTCTGGAGTTAGATAACGGGCGAGATGGGGGGAGGGGGGGAGGTGGAGTGTGGGTGGATGACGATGACACCATGCCGTAACTTCATAAGAATCAAATAGTAGCAAAACTAATGTGTTGTTACATGCTGCTTTATGGTTTTGCAAATTTAATCTATTGTATAAGTTGGCTCGTTCTATGAACACGATACCAAGAATTGTAAATTTAATTATACTATATTAAATTTGAATCAATAATATGAAATGAAATTTACGAAAAAAGAACCAAACTTTTTTAAATTACAGCTAATGAAAAAGTATAATTCTCAAAAGATTAAAATATTATAAAACACACACACACGCACACACACACGTCTTTACGCATATACGCAAAACACACACACACACAGAGAAAGAGAGAGAGAGAGAGAGAGAGAGAGAGTGAGAGTGCAATCTTGTAAGGCTCCCATAAGTACATTACGTCTCATATATGTCTAGCAAAAATTGCAAGAATGACCCTCGGCTGGGAAAAATGCAGTTTTATTTACAGGGAGGATGGTAAAACCCTCCAGAAATGAAATTCTAGTAATTGAATCACCCGATAGCATTCTTTAGAACAAATAAGACCGTGAACAAACTTTTTCCAAGGGAGGGGTGTGGGTGAGGTAGAAAAGGAGCGACAGCACAGTGTCACCAAGTTAATTCATATCGTCAGTATAAAAAGGGCTCCAGGGGCAGGCAAGATTCAATGCCACGAATGGTGGTGAAAAAATGAGGTCAACACACAGGCTATAATAGTATTTACAAAATTTCAGTTTATATTTTAACCAGTTGATATGTTAAAACTAGTTTCCTTTTAACATGTCATGTTGAATGATTGTGGGTAATTATTCTCAAGAAGCCCTTATTAGGGGTCCTTTTTGACGTTTGGGAGTGGGGGGAGGAGGTCGTGATGTCGGATGCCCGTTTCGAGAGGCCCTCTTATTTGGGTCTATTTGTTCTTTATTGATGAGTGGGGGGGGGGGGCTAACTGAAAGGCACCCTTTTTCTGGAGCCCATTTGTCGGGGGCCTTGTTATCGATGGGCCTTTTTCGGGGATGCTTTGACGGGGCCGTTTATGGGGGGTCGATATGTCGGGGCTGATAGTTCTTTGCTCCGGTGAGGGAGAATAGTGGGGCAGAGGGTCCTGTAAAATTTTGACATTTACCGTGTTTGGCTTTAATTAACGAAAGGGGAATAACCGAGACGGTCAGAAGTAATTCTAATTATCTCCCATCGTTATTATGGAAATTGCCGGCAAGGTGATATTGGAGGAGCTCGGGTGTGGGGAACTGTTTGATTGTGTGAATGTCTGATTGAAGGCATTTGTGCTTGTAGGTGGTGGTGTGGAAATGTTTGATTTTGGGAATGTCTGATTGAAGGGACGTTTCCTTGTGGGTGGCATTGTGGGGAGGGCTGAATGTTTTTGTTTTTGAAATAGCCAACATTTTGGCCGGTTGTCCAAGTGTTGTGTACTTTTGGTTCAAAATGTTATTCAACCATGAAAGTAACCATGAACTTAACCTTGAACCTAACCATGAACCTATCCACGAAACTAACCATGAATCTAACCATGAAACTAACATTGAACATAACCATGAACTACTCTTAAGCTTTACCATGAACCTAACAATGAATCAAACCATGAACCCAACCATGAAAATAACCTTGAACATAACCATGAATCGAACCATGAAACCAACCATGAAAATAACCTTGAACATAACCATGAACTTCACCACTTTGACAACGGAAACTCTATCCCCCATGTAATCACGTCACTGAGTCACTGTACTCTTTTTCTTTCACGCCCATGAACTATATTCATACTTTGACAATTTTAAACCTAATATATTTGTTACAACATATTTAAATTGAGACAACTTAATTTAGCGACAAAAAAAAGAAGATACCATGAAGCATCAAACACAATTGCGTTATTAAAACAAAAATCATTATAGCGTAGTTATCGGGAATTATATTTTGCGCGCTAACCGGAAATGGAAGCAGTCACACCACAAGCAAAATATATACCAGAGATTAAGGACACCTGCTTACTATAAATTAATGAAAAAAAGAAAAAACAACAACAAGTAATAGAGATAATAAAAACAAAAATCTGCCCAAGGCAAACACTGAATAAATCAAAACAGTGATGAGCGGACAGAACGTGTTGCATAGATAACAACCGGAAATGCTATGGCGGTTGTGTGAAGTTATGGATGTGGGATGAAGCCTGAAGGGGGGGTCAACAAACTGAATATGATATTAAACTTCTTTTCGTCACCGCTTCAAGGTCTATAGATAGCGTGTAATAATGATGCACTAATGACTCCCACGTTAAAAGCGCCCCTTCCATGCACCTTTCGGGTTTTAATCACGCCCCGACCTTCGTCCTTCAGCTGATTGATCTTTGCCCTTTAGGAAATAGATTTTTGCTTCCTTTTATATTTAAGATATTTTATTTTTCAGACAGTAATTGAATGAGATGTTTATTTTTAATATATATTTTTGTAATAACGAAGCAATCTATACATGTAATACATAATTTAATTTTTTTTTACCTGCATGCCTATTTATTGCTTTAAAAATCGTTTACCTTTGTTATTGGTGCTTAATGAGGGTTAATTTCTATATCAACCAATTGTTTCGCCCCACATTGTCCCCTTTCGGCATTCGCCAACGCTTCTGCCCTCCAGATATTGGACTCTACTTGCAATCTAATTAAGCCTTACCTCTGTACAAGCCGCGTCTAGTTAAGATTCGATCACAATGGCTTAATTTTACGCCAAGGCCGTGGCTATTTGACATCATCATGTTGTTGTTGATGCTCTGATAATAATGATGTTTTAAGATATTGGTTCTTTACTTTAGGCTGTTAGATATAATCATATTGTTATGTGGCGCACTATTTTCCCGTGCTTGAACTTTGCTTGACCCAAATTAGAGCCCTAGCAGACGTTAGCGTTTGTTGTGGGCGTGACCTATTCGTCTGATGTATCTTGTTGACTACCGCCTTTCCAATTAAATATGGTTAGACTGTCTCCTAGTATTTTGTATAATGTTTGCGATTGTTCTAGAAATGTAAACAAATGCTGAGTAGCTTCTGGAAGGCAGGGCTTACGCGTCGGTAGACCCCCATATATAAAGGGTTTGACAGGCAGATTGAGCTGAGGGATTCAGATAGATTGAAAGATATTTTTAACTTTACGAGACGTGTATTATTCTTTGTATGCTTATATTGTGTTACTCGCATTCTTCATTCATTGGCACATTGTACTAATTGTCTACCGGTACCAGTTCTACCATGCTCTGTAAGGTGATGATTTGTAATTATATTTATTATGTTTTGTTCTTGTATCATTACTAAATTAAATCTTATTAATTGTAATTGACAACTGTTTCTGGTGTCGTAATTTTGTTATTGTATTTCTCTAAGGTATCGTCCTTTGTTAGGCACTGTTTGATCGAGCCATAACTTAAAACAAGAGATTAATTTCTCACAAGAGAAGGTCTGCGTAACAATATCATTGCTGGTGTATTTGTAATAATCACGATTAAGACAGTCTGTGGTTCATTAAACTAGAGTGTTTTTGGGACCCACGGTTGAAATTTGAAACGGTTCTCAAAAAAAAAAAGAATTTTTTTTTGGTGGTATTCAAACTGAAATTTCACAAGGAGAGAACATTCACCCAGAAAAGCATTTTTAAAAAAAAATTTGTTTTACCATTGAATTGGGAAATCCAAGGAGAGGGTCATTATGTTGATTATTGGAATACTAAATCTTGCCATATTATTATAGTTGGATAAGGTAAGATTGATACTATCTGATGGAATATCTTACCTACAGTTAAGGTGACCCTGTCTTTGTGAGAAAAAAATAATTACGGGATTTATTTCGATTTGACTTATTTTAAAATCATGTATCGTTCTGATAAAGAATGAAAGAGGCGGATATATATATATATATATATATATATATATATATATATATATATATATATATATATATATATATATATATATATATATATATTTATATAAATATATATATATATATATATATATATATATATATATATATATATATATATATATATATACATATATCTATATATAGATATTATTATTAAAATGGAAATATAAATCGATATATAATAGAGTTGAAGAAAGAATAGAGATAGAATTGAGATAAAATAGAATAGAGATATAAATAAAATAGAGAAAGAATAGAGAAAGAGTTAGAATAGAGATATGGATAGAATAGAGATAGATAGCGTGAGAAAGAGAGAGAGCTTGAGGAAGATTTTGAGAGAACTTGTAAGATCACAACGGAGAAAGACAGAATGATAAAGCTATAGAGAAAAAACGAGTTGGTTAATGGGCGAAAGAGAGAGGGGAGAGAGAGAGAAAAACGTGAAAGCGAGTGAGAGAGGCCCAGAAAGACATGACAGAGAAAGAAAGAGAAAGTGATGGAGGGAACGAGAGACAGAGACAGATTAAACATGAAACACAACTAAAATTATACACAACGGCGTCCACTTATCGCCTCGTGCAATCCATTACGCAACAAGACTCATTACATTAAATATATCACTAATTATAGGAATGGACCCAGGGGCCGAACCATAAACTAATTACAGGGAAGTCAGAATCGTATCCCTAACTGTCTTTTTCAAAGCGACGATAAAATCCTAGATCAAAACGTTATTTTGTCAGTTACGATCTAATAATATTTAGTGTCTTTATGAGATGAAAAGACACAACTTCATATTAACAACGGTAACATAATTACACATTATGTAACAATACAAATTGAAAGCGTTGAAAGGGGACCCGGGGGGAGGGGGCAGTCCACCCCCAAGCGGTACTTTTTTCCCCTCTAAATTAAGGGGCGATATTTTCAGGCAACTGCACGTTTTTTTTTGAGGGGGGGGGGCAAAAATCTTGTCTCGCCCTGGGCGGCACTAACCCCCGCTACGCCACTTCTTGTTTTACATCTCATCTGACAGCAGCGTAGACCTTGATGTCGACCTGCCAGCCAAACCCCAGCTACGCCACTTCTTGCTTTACATCTCACCAGACAGCAGCGTAGACCTTGAGGTCGACCTGCCAGCCACTGGTGAATCAGGAAAATGCCAGAGACCATGCCCTACGACGCCTCAACCCCCCCCCCCAATCCAAAACAAGTTGTATTTAATTTGTCCATGTGCATAAAGCAATGCGTGTCACCATCCGTTACAGTTATCATACAGTTTGTAACTTCAGAGAAACAGAATAAATGTAATCAAGTTTACAAATAAATTTTAAAAGATATAATTTTTTTATTATAAGTCTCCCCAACAGCCCTCACTTTTTTAAAGAAGGATCCGCCCATGGTCCAAGCACATCGCAAAATAAAACGTCAACCCACACCCCCACCCCCCCCCCACTCCCCCCCCCCCCCCCCCCCCTATTCCCCCCCCCCCACCTCCCTCAGGTTTTCTAATGCTGTTGTAGTTTTTTTTTTGTAAACTGAATTGCCGACTGTGATGAACATTAAAAAACGTACACTCTCTAATCCCTAATGATATCACTCGCTCGATGCAATCAACAGTGAAATAATAAGGAGATCCTCCCTTGGATGAACTGAATAATTACTTGAATACAATCGCTTTTCCCCGGCGCATGGACTGAATGATGACATGATAATCTAAGCGCTGCCAAAGCTAATTACAGGCTGTCCTTTTGTATTGAAACTGGTGTCATTGACCTTGGGATTGTGTGTGAGTGGGGGGGGGAGGTGAGAGAGAGATCGTGGCGGATACATGGTGGGGGAGAGGCAGTGGGGATAATGATACCCCATCCTGGTGATGTGAAAACATGGAGTTGAAATTTCCAGATAAATAAATATATTGATTGCATGCAACGACAGAAAATGTATCTGATGTTTTAAATAAAACAAAGAAATTTGAGATTAACATTAAATAGAAATGAGACAACCGGTGCTTACATAATGACATATGTAAGACAATCGGTAGCTACATGACATATGTAAGACAATGGGTAGCTACAGAATGACATATGTTAGATAACCGGTCCCTACATAATGACACATGTAAGACAACAGGTACCTACATAATGAAATATGTAAGACATCCAATACGTACATGACACAACAGACAAGTCTAACACAAATGTGTCTGAAGTCTTACATAAATGTGTCTGAAGTCTTACATAAATGTGTCTTTTAGTGTTTACTCAAACTTGTCTGAATTAAAGTGTTAACAATTAATTTTATTATTTACTGTAATGTTTTACAAAATATTTTTAAAATGTCTTAACACTGTGGAACAGAGTTATAGGTAGAAAATGGGAGGGAGAGAGACTAAGAGAGAGAGATAGAGAGAGAGAAAGACTGGGAGAAAGAGGGAGTATAGTTAGAGAGGAGGAGATAGATGGAGAATGGAGACAGAGGTGGAAGATAGTTGGATAGATATGGAGAGGGGGAGACAAGACGAATGTGAGATAAAGAGCAAGAAGGAGATGTAGATTGAGAGAGAGAGACAGGGAGGAAGTGATATATATGTATCTATATATATATATATAAATATATATATATATAGAGAGAGAGAGAAAGAGTAAACGGACTATACTACTTTCATACAGCTACTGAACATGCCTAATGATCTGTTATGTTCATTTATCTTCGACCGGCTTGCGGAAATCCAATGAGGCATGCGACTAACAACGAAACAACAATAATACTTTTAAAAAAAATACACGGATGTTCGGAAATTTGAAAATTCGGAACAGGAGATAGGAGGCGGATTTGGAGATCTAAGGCGATACGCCTCAACGAATCGCACCCACCAACGGTTGCACACATCTCAGACTCTCGTGACCCCAACAATTAAACACTTTAGATATTCAGTTTATTTTCTGACATCAGCTGGTAAAGTTAGATTTTTTAAACAAAAATGCCTTTATTAGCAGGGTTTTAACTTTGTTTCACTACATTTAAGACCATATTGCCCATACAACTTCATTTTTTTCACTATCACCATATTCTGGAAGAGGCTTGATCTTGAGCTCTTAAACTCCCCCGGCTATAACTGTGGCAGACCGCTCCATCTGTTGGATTCTGCCATTAAACATCTTCTGAATGTAGGAATCTCCCGACACCCTGGCCTCCTCAACGCCCAGCCTGACGGGGCAGGAAGTCAACAGGTGGCGATACTGTTTCTAGAGCCTGCTTGCAATGCCGGCAGCTCGGGTCCCTGTTTTTCTCTGGCTTGTTAAAAGTAGGAGTTACTGGGGCAAAGTTCCGGCCGCATTTGCATCTGGAAACCCACGTTGGCAAAATTCGTGTTTTTCCTTACATGAGTTATAAAAATTTTGAACAATCATGACTTTGGTCTGATGCTAGGTCGGTCATGAACGTGCAATTTGAGTTTTTTTTTTTATGGTGCGCAAAACTGAACGTCTTTCCTGTGCGCGGTGCGTTAGATCGTTTGTTCATGACATCAAAAAATTGTTAATTTACTTGACGGCTGAGCGTTAGGAAACGTATCATCATTGAATTATCATTCCTAGACCAAGGTGGACAACAGTTTTCCAAAATAGCCACCACAGTTGTGTCGAATGAAACGTAAAATCGGCCACACTTTTATATAAATCATAAAACACGACTGTTAAATAAAACTAATTGAAGAAATTGACTGTTTACTCAAATTTCAACCACCGAAGGCGACGCCTCTGAAAGTTTTATAATAAAGTGATGCAGAGACGTGGTCAAAAACAAAACAGACAGTTAGAGAAATCTTGAATGTTAATATTAGACCTCAGAGGAAACATGACGCAAAGCTTTGGTGTATTTGTAGTACAATGATTTACTAAGACAATTGTGATATATAGTCCAACGCTTATATGCAAACTACTGGTTCATAGAGGAACAATGCTTAACGCAAATAAAATAAACACATTGTGTGTTGTAATAAAATGCTTTTCGCAAACCAATATTGATTTGTGAGTTCAATGCTTAACGCGAAACAATGGTGTTGGTTAAAATAAATTCTTTTTTTTTTCTGCCAGGCATTTGATGAGCGTTTAACTTACAGTCAATCCATCCTCTGTTTTTTATCTTTCGATTTTCTTTTATTTAAAAAGTTTTTATTTAAAAAAAAATAAATAATTGATTTCGAATTGTTCCTACAAACTGACTTGATTTCTTAACATCTCCAGTGAACCGGAGACAGAGTATTAGAACCACTGATTGCAACTCGTTTTTTATCTTGTGAACGGACAATGCCGAAATGTCCAACCAAATTAACACCAAAAACAAACAGTCCCTCAATTTTGGCTTGTTTGTCATTTAGGTGTTGTTGGTTGTGTGTGTGTGTGTGTGTGGTATTCTAATTCAGCATGTCTCTCGTTTGTGGCTTAACGGATACAAAACAGTTGAATGACGTCAGTATGACGCACGAGGCTTACATTAACAATCTATTAATATCTCAACTTGATTTCCGGCCCTTTGAGAGTCACCTGACAAATGTATGAATCAGCAAAGGATACCTTTACGGAATTAAGACGGTATAGAAATTTTATTTAATAATAGCAAACACATTTGGCTTCTGATGAAGGTATGCGGTTTTATTCTTTCCGGAAAACAACAATCTTAAATGATGACACCATATTTTATGAGAGTTTTTTAAGACAACTAACACCTATGAACAAAATAACTTAGTTAATCAACTTAATAACTCAACTCCATTTCTCAGCCATATCTCTGCATCCAATACCTCAATACAATGTCTCAATGCAATACCTGAATCCGATACCTCAATACAATAAATCAATCCAATACTTCAATCCAATACCTCTATACACTACCTCAATCGGTTCTCTCAAATCAATATATCTATTCGATATCTAAATACAATACCTCCAATACGATACCTCAATTTAATAACTGTATCCGATTAACAAAAAAGATCATATATGATAACACATCCCAACTGAATTGAACCAGCTGACAGCCAATTCGATAGACAAACAGAAACAGTCAGCTTTGGTAACAACAACAGTAAAATATTTAGTTGTTGTTCCTCTTAAATACCTTGGGCTCTTTAACTCTAGTTTATTCTTCGTTGACCGAAGAGATAAACACTGGGACCTCAAAAGCTAAAGCGCCTATGGCCAAATTATATACGTTGGTGTGGAATAATACAAATCTCACCGAAAATACAAAACTAAGCGTTTATCAGGCAAGTGTGAGCAGTACGCTTCTAAATGGCAGCGACGTATGGAAACTCAACAGCTTCCACCAAAGATGTCTGCATCGCATTCTGCGAATTGTATGACAAGACAAGGTGCCAAACACAGGGTTCTTGGAATGTGCAAAAATATGTTTGCATTTTTTTCGCTCTTAGCAAGAGGTGCCTTCGCCGGTTAGGTCGTGTAAGGAGAATGGAGGAAGGTCGTATTCCAAAGAAGCTGCTGTATGGAGAGTTGGCAGAAGTGACAAGACGTATTGGACGGCATCGGCTGCGATTTGAGGACGTTCTCAGAAGGAACACGAGGGAAGCCAAATAGAAATCAATGCATAGGAGATCACGGCTGTACACCATTCCTGCTGGTTAAAAGCAGTGAATGAAGGAGTCAAACATCAGGGTATGAAGGCGTCAAACAGGCAGAAGATGCGCGAAATAAAGCCCTTGCAACAAATACAGCATTACGAAGGCAATATTTAACCAGGAGTCCTGGTTCTCCTTGAGAAGCGTAGCGGAGACTGGCATTTCAGAATTCGCCTGGTAAGCCATTTGATGAAAGGTCAATAGCTAGTCCATCGTCTGGGGAAGACAAGGATGCCATAAAATTTCTCCAAGTATTGACTGGGGAAATTTTGAGAATTTTTTTTTTTGAATGTTGCGATACATTCAATTTACCATGACAGAAATGCACGCACATGATGTGTTATAAATTAAAACTATCAACATCAAATAGGTCAAATGAATCACTAACGAACTCATTAGCATACACTAACAAAATACAAGCAATTAACCCGGCGTAGTTAAAAAAAATCATCCATATTCCATTTCTCCGTTTCAAGTAAGAGTTACTGATTATTATTTGGACTTTTGAGGTACTTTAACAGTGAGATGTTTGAAAGATCAACCCACAGTAGAGGAAGTTTCAACTTAGATCTGACGTTCAGAGATTTTTTGATCAACTAGTTGTTTAAAAAAAGAAGTAATTTCTGTCCATATTCAGTCATTTTTAGTTACTAAGTCATTATAATCATTATTTTTTCAGGAGTAGCATTGATTGTTTTGTGGTTTTTCAAGACGATCCAAATCTCCATCTTGGTGTTAATGTTGTGTCTACACCAACCTAGTTGGTTGTACTTAAACATTTCACTTAATAGCTTATTGAACTTAATCTTCACTTTTGAACCTACTGCATTAAGTCTTATCGTAGGAACGTATTGGAGTTAGTCTTCACTTATGAGCTTATTGGACTTGCTTCACGTAGGAGCGTATTTGTCTTACTTCACTTAGCAACATATTGGACTTACTTCACTTAGCAACATATTGGACTTACTTCATTTTGGAACATATTGGGCTCACTTCACTTAGGAACATATTGGACTTCTTCTTCTTCTATATATTAAGGGCCCACGATCAATTTATTGATCATTTTGGCTCCAATGCATGTAAAGGTGATTTTCAATGTTTCTCTGCCTAGTGTTGATGAGGATATTTCACTGGTTTGCAAGGGCTACTTTGTGAGGGTATCATGCACTGGGGGTTGGAAGGCCTTACATCTCGCTGGTATGAGCCAGAACTGCCTGTCATGGCCTCGTCGCTGTCTATGGGTGAGAGGGACGAGTTTTGTTTCATGCTGGAGCAGTGGACCAGCCCATTATTTATTTTGTACATTATGGAGAGCCTGGATTGTCGTCGTCGTTCCACCAATGGTGACCAGCCTAGTGTTTCCAGCATGCTGCCAACACTAGAGGTATTCCTGTAGTGGTTCAGGACAAAGCGTGCTGCCCGTCGTTGGAACCGCCTCCAACCTGTCAATGCTCTTCTGGGTAAATGGGTCCCAGACTGAAGATGCATAATTTAAAACCGGACGGACAAAGGCTTTATAGGCTCTTTCTTTAACACCGGAGTTGCCGATCTTTAGAATACTCCTTAAGAACAACAGGGTCTTGTTTGCCTGGTTGCACACATTGTTAATATGCTCGTTCCAGCGGACCTCTCTTTGAATGGTAACACCCAGGTACTTTACTGAGGAAACTGGCTCAAGTATACGGCCACGTAGTTTGTATTGGTAGTGTAGAGGAGTACAACTTCTAGAGACTGACAGTGTCTGGCACTTTGCAGGATGAAATTCCATGTGTCCAGCTCATCTCCCTCTGAGCTAACAGATTGAGATCCTGTTGTAGCTGGTCCTGGTCAGATCTGTTGGCGATCGTCCTATACACCTCGGTGTCATCTGCGAACAATCTTAATTGGGATGTCAGTTTCTGGGGTAGGTCATTGATGTATGCAAGGTCAAAACAGGGGCCTAGCACTGATCCCTGTGGGACCGCTGACTTAACTTCACTCAACATCATATTGGAATTATTTCCCTTACTTCACTTAGCAACATATTGGACTTACTTCACTTAGCAACATATTGGACTTACTTCACTTAGGAACATATTGGACTTACTTCACGTAGGAACATATTGGACTTACTTCACTTAGGAACAAATTGGACTTACTTCACTTAGGAACATATTGGACTTACTTCACGTAGGAACATATTGGACTTACTTCACTTAGGAACATATTGGACTTACTTCACTTAGGAACAAATTGGACTTACTTCACGTAGGAACATATTGGACTTACTTCACTTAGGAACATATTGAACTTACTTCACTTAGGAACATATTGGACTTACTTCACTTAGGAACAAATTGGACTTACTTCACTTAGGAACAAATTGGACTTACTTCACGTAGGAACATATTGGACTTACTTCACTTAGGAACATATTGGACTTACTTCACTTAGGAACAAATTGGACTTACTTCACGTAGGAACAAATTGGACTTACTTCACTTAGGAACAAATTGGACTTACTTCACTTAGGAACAAATTGGACTTACTTCACTTAGGAACAAATTGGACTTACTTCACTTAGGAACAAATTGGACTTACTTCACTTAGGAACAAATTGGACTTACTTCACTTAGGAACAAATTGGACTTACTTCACTTAGGAACAAATTGGACTTACTTCACTTAGGAACAAATTGGACTTACTTCACTTAGGAACAAATTGGACTTACTTCACTTAGGAACAAATTGGACTTACTTCACTTAGCAACATATTGGACTTACTTCACTTAGGAACAAATTGGACTTACTTCACTTAGCAACATATTGGACTTACTTCACTTAGGAACAAATTGGACTTACTTCACTTAGGAACAAATTGGATTTCACTTAAGAGCGTATTTTGTTCTTTTTCCTACACTTGTAACCAGACTATAAATAAACTATTGTATAAAGGATATACATCCTGAGCTTGACCCAATGTCAGAATTAATTCAACGTAAATAAACACGACCTAGTCGAAGCCTAGCCCAGAAGCAGATGTATTGAGTTGTAATGGTGACACATTTAAGAAGAAAAAAAAGCGCACCAAATGTGTGCGCACCAATTAAAACGTAACCCAACAAAATAACACGCCGTGCAAAACAATAACACTTCCGTGGGTGAACCTTGATTGGACTTGGGTGCAAAACAATAACACTTCCGTGGGTGAACCTTGATTGGACTTGGGTGCAAAACAACTGGAGATCCCACATTGCCTTCTATGTCAATAGGGGCGTCTAGACAGAACTGTAGCTACTGGTCTCCATTTTCGTGGAAATGATTACTGAAAGAAAATTTCAATCTTGAATAGTTTATTGGTATCAGTGGCCCAAACTTGATAGATAAAGATGGGCGTTAAGTTTCATCCATGGGCTGGGACGCTTCCGATAGTTATGGAAAGCAAACAAACAAGAATTGTACAAAAAGAACAAACAACAAACAAAAAGAAACAACCCAGGTTTTTAATTGTTTAGAGTGTTGGTAAAGTAAAACTTAGTAAAGTGACAAAAAAGTGACATTAAGTATTAACAAATGCCATTGACACCGGCGAATATAAGCAATCCACTAAACACAACACAACTATCACTTCTTTGCACCACTCTCCTGCGCCTCTCATTTCTCATTCATTCTGAACTTCCCATCACCTAATTTCCTTCCCATCTGCCCCCCCCCCTCCCACCAAACCCCCACACATTTCCCCCCACAAATCGACACATCTTGATATCAACGACTAATAACCCCGTGACCTTGAAATTGCCTGGGGCTGCTTATTAATCGCGAACACTAGGCCTTGTCCAATTACCCTTCCCCCCACACACACACACACATACAAGCTTTTATTTTCCCAAACCATTTCTAACAGGGTGCTATGGATATCCACAAAGTAATGAATTTCTACGATGTTCTGTAGAGCGTGAAATGGTCACGTAGGGACATAATCATTCCCCCCCCCCCCTTAGGTTTTCCCCCCATAGTATCCGGCCTACCTGTAACGGATCCACGGCCCAAAGACCAACTTCCGGTTAACCAAACAATTTCACGACCCAACACTGGAACTCCTTCTATAGCTCAGTAGCTTAACTATTGTACTAAATGGGCAACAATGTTCTTTATTGAGCCGAACTAGGCTAGTCCAGTTTGAGAGGACTCTAACATAGGACTCTAACATAGGACTCTATCATACGCATGTAACACAGGACTCTATCATACGCATCTAACACAGTACTCTAATTACGAATGTAACATACGACTCTAACATACGCCTCTAACATACGAACCTTACATAGGGCTATTACACATAAATCTAAAATGGGACGCGAATTGAAATGATTAATTGGGTGGAAAGCATCCCGCCCCGGCATGATATACACCTCTGGTAACGCTTACAAGCTAACGTTTTCAAGTATCAATTACCTACCCACCGACCTACCTACCCACCCACCTACCTACCTACCTACCTACCAACCTACCTATCCACCTACTTACCCACCACCTACCCACCTGCCTACCCACCTACCCACCCACCTACCTACCCACCTACCCACCTACCTACCCACCTACCTACCTACCTACCTACCTACCAACCTACCTATCCACCTACTTACCCACCACCTACCCACCTGCCTACCCACCTACCCACCCACCTACCTACCCACCTACCTACCTACCCACCTACCTACCCACCTACCTATCGACCTACCTACCCAACCACCTACCTACCCACCTACCTACCCACCTACCTACCCACCTACCTACCCACCTACCTACCCACCTACCTACCGACCTACCTACCACCTATCCACCTTCCTACCCAACCACCTACCCACCTACCTACCCACCTGCCTACCGAACTACCCATCTACATACCCACCTGCCTACTGACCTACCTACCACCTACCCACCTACCTATCTTACTACTACATCGCCTTGGACTTTCCACGTAACTACTAAGCTAACTACTTATCTACCTGCCTATCTGTCTATCTGCCCGTCTATTATTTATTCATCCATGTCTATATGTGTTCAAGCATTATTTTCCTTTTTTTTAAAAACAATTTTTAAATGAAGAAATCCTTCTTACCGATAAAGTTAACGGTAATTAGTTCTAATCATTTTTATTTAACGTAAATTACCGTTAACTTTAACTATTCAGCGGTACAGAGTTAGTTTTACGGTGTTACAGAGTTACGGTATCACAGAGTTACAAAGTTACAGTGTTACAGTGTGACAGAGTTACAGAGATTCAATGTTACAGCGTTACAGTGCTACAGAGTTACAGTGATACAGTGATAGAGTATTACAGTGATACAGTGCTACAGAGTTACAGTGATACAGTGATATAGTATTACAGTGATACAGTGCTACAGAGTTACAGTGATACAGTGATAGAGTATTACAGTGATACAGTGCTACAGAGTTACAGTCTTAAAGTGAAACATCTCCTGCAACCATCCGTTGTGGTAAAACTTCTCTCTCCCTCTCTATTTGATCCTATTTATTTAAGGTTGCCATGGAAAAGCTAAAACACTTATTGTGCAATGTAAAATATAAAGACGAACGGGGAAACACTAAAATATCGAAACAAATATCAAACGTCGAAAAGAAACTGAAGAAATATTGGAGAATATAATGTGTGGGACTGCGTTCAAGACATGTGAACGAATATTGGATAATATAATATACGGGGCTGCTTTCGAGACATATAAGGGAAACGTGGATAATATAATATACGGGACTGCGTTCAAGACATATAAGGGAAACGTGGATAATTATAATATACGAGACTGCTTTCAAGACATATAAGGGAAACGTGGATAATTATAATATACGAGACTGCTTTCGAGACATATAAGGGAAACGTGGATAATATAATATAATATACGGGACTGCTTTCAAGACGTATAAGGGAAACGTGGATAATATAATATAATATACGGGACTGCTTTCAAGACACATAAGGGAAACGTGGATAATATATTATAATATACGGGACTGCTTTCAAGACATATGAGGGAAACGTGGATAATATAATATACGAGACTGTTTTCGAGACATATAAGGGAAACGTGGATAATATAATATAATATACGGGACTGCTTTCAAGACATATAAGGGAAACGTGGATAATATAATATACGAGACTGCTTTCAAGACATATAAGGGAAACGTGGATAATATAATATACGAGCCTGCGTTCAAGACGCGTGAAGAATAAAAAAAAGTCTTCAGTAAAAATAATGACCGACAAACAAGAAACTGAAGACCCAAACACGGCGGACGGACAGACACGGGACATAAGCCACAATAGATTTATCGGTAATTAAAACCCTCGGCCTTTCCCCGAATGATTCGATTTTGCGAGAAGTGGCTGGGCGCGTGCGTTAGTTAGCAGACGTCGGCTCGCGCGCGGTCTGTCCAAGTGTCTGCCCGTTACATTTATCGTTGGTAGCGCGCGCAGTTTGCAGTCCGCTCTAACTCGGTGTTATTGGGATATGACGGAGTTTTTCCTAGTGTAAGGATATTGCCGGTGGTTTCATTCATATCAGGTTTGGTTTTTAGTTAAGATTAAGTGGTATTTTTTTTTACTTGTAATGGAATACTTTTATTGACAATTTTTATTATGCTGTTGGGTCTCAAAGCCCGTGTCCCAAAATCAGACTGTTCTATATCCACGATGAGACCTGCGCTGCAACGCAGTGTTTTTCGCGTGTTCTAAGATGAAAATGGTAATGCAATTTAGTTAAATTCGCATACATATTTTTTCGTCGTATTATGGCTCATCGGACTATTTAGGGCAAATGTAAAATTATCAAGTTATACATTTTGCTACTTGAGACATAGTTTCAGACAGTGTCGTTAGATTGCTGTGTAAAACTGCTTCTTTCGACGGGGGGCCCCATGATGACGTGATGATATTGATGACGTGATTGTTGATTATCAGCAAACGTTGTTTCGGGTAGCGGCTCTCACTACCACAATAGGATTGATCTACAGCTCGAGGGTTCTCAACAAGCACAACCGCAAACAATCCCGAAGTGTATTGTGGCTAATTTGTACATCAATGAACATCCATAAATAAGATACTGGCATTGCGTACAAATATAGCAGGATATGAAAGCTTTAATTGAAGACAGATGACATATTTAAGGCTTTTTGGCAAATGCCTTCAGCAGTGCACTAGACATACTTTTTTTGCATGAATATACATTAAGGCTTACATTCGATAAATTACCTTCCTATAAAGCAATATGTTGGCCACAAGTCCATCACAAAAAACAACAATGATCAGCAGAGGTAAGTTGAGCATTCTACGAGCAGGTGTTTATTGAGATAACTGAACAAGTTAGATTTGATCATATCTAAATAACAAGGCGAGTTGGATTTGATCATATCTAAATAACAAGGCAAGTTGGATTTGATCATATTAAAATAACAAGGCGAGTTAGATTTGATAGTCTTGAAATAACGAGTGAGTTAGATTTGATAGTCTTGAAATAATAAAGTGAGTTAGATTTGATCGTATTAAGATAAAAAGGCGAGTTAGATTTTATAGTTTTGAAATAACGAAGTGAGTTAGACTTGGTCTTATGGAGATAGCAAGGCGAGTTAGATTTGATCGTATTGAGATAACAAAGTGAGTTAGATTTGATCGTATTGAGATAAAAAGGCGAGTTAGATTTGATCGTATTGAGATAACAAGGCGAGTTAGATTTGATCGTATTGAGATAAAAAGGCGAGTTAGATTTGATCGTATTGAGACAACAAAGCGAGTTAGATGTGACCATATTAAGATAACAAGGCGAGTTAGATTTGATCGTATTGAGATAACAAGGCGAGTTAGATTTGATCGTATTGAGACAAAAAAAGCGAGTTAGATGTGACCATATTAAGATAACAAGGAGAGTTAGATGTGGTCATATTGAGATAACAAGGCGAGTTAGATTTGATCGTATTGAGAGAACAAGGCGAGTTAGATTGATAGTATTGAGATAACAAGGCGAGTTAGATTTAATCGTATGGAGATAACAAGGCGAGTTAGATTTGATCGTATTGAGATAACAAGGCGAGTTAGATTTGATCGTATTGAGACAACAAAGTGAGTTAGATGTGACCATATTAAGATAACAAGGACAATTAGATGTGGTCATATTGAGATAACAAGGTGAGTTAGATTTGATCGTATTGAGATAACAAGGCGAGTTAGATTTGATCGTATTGAGATAACAAGGCGAGTTAGATTTGATCGTATTGAGACAACAAAGCGAGCTAGATGTGACCATATTAAGATAACAAGGCAAGTTAGATTTGATCGTATTGAGATAACAAGGCGAGTTAGATTTGATCGTATTGAGACAACAAAGCGAGTTAGATGTGACCATATTAAGATAGCAAGGCGAGTTAGATATGACCATATTAAGATAGCAAGGCGAGTTAGATGTGACCATATTAAGATAACAAGGACAATTAGATGTGGTCATATTGAGATAACAAGGTGAGTTAGATTTGATCGTATTGAGATAACAAGGCGAGATAGATTTGATCGTATTCAGACAACAAAGCGAGTTAGATGTGACCATATTAAGATAACAAGGCGAGTTAGATTTGATCGTATTGAGATAACAAGGCGAGTTAGATTTGATCGTATTGAGACAACAAAGCGAGCTAGATGTGACCATATTAAGATAACAAGGCAAGTTAGATTTGATCGTATTGAGATAACAAGGCGATTTAGATTTGATCGTATTGAGACAACAAAGCGAGTTAGATGTGACCATATTAAGATAGCAAGGCGAGTTAGATGTGACCATATTAAGATAGCAAGGCGAGTTAGATGTGATCATATTGAGATAACAAGGCGAGTTAGATGTGAACATATTAAGATAACAAGGCGAGTTAGATGTGACCATATTGAGATAAAATCCTGCGTCTCGTCCTTATTATAGAGGCCAACAGTGGCGTAGCTAATGTTAGTGCCTCCAGGGGTGGGCAAAGGTGTTTGAACCCCCCCCCCCCACGAAAACTGACTGTGCAGTTCGCCAAAGATACTACCCCTCAATATATAAAAAAATTCTCTCATGACTTACCTCCCAAAACCCCCTTTTCTACACCCGTGGTTGCCTGTGGTACTGGTTGATCATCTGTTTCGTACTGTGTAGACTCTCATGACTGACCACCCGGTACCTCAATCCGAGGTTTCTTATGGTACTGGTTGATATTCGTACTGCGCGCACTCTCATGACTGACGGGCTATTTCAGGCCGTTTCACGATGAACTTTAATAAATTACGACGTCGATTAAACCAAACACATGGGTTTAGTTATAACCTAAAAAAAAACGTATTTGATCATCGCCATTTGCATGGTTGCATACTGCAAACGGAAATATTTGTTTCATTGCTGGAGATTATGTTTTTAGTTAATGTTTGATTTTAACACTATTTCCCAACATTGTATCATTTTAACACTATTTCCCAACATTGTATCATTTTAACACTATTTCCCAACATTGTATCATTTTAACACTATTTCCCAACATTGTATCATTTTAACACTATTTCCCAACATTGTATCATTTTAACACTATTTCCCAACATTGTATCATTTTAATGACTACTTCTATCAAATCTCAATATTGGAATGTTCAAAAGGTAGATACATACAAGTATGGTATAATTTTTTTAAAAATTCAATAGATCCCGGTCATACAGCCCACTGAATAGTAATGAAGAATGTGTGTGGTGTTTTGATAATTGATTATTTCCAGTAGGTCTATTAACACAATGCACTTTACAGACCCATAAAGATAAGCCAGGTCCCGAGCCAGATCGTCAAATCTTCGGCTGAACCCTGACACCACACGACGCTATCTTATCATCTTGTTATAGTGGACGTTAAGCCGAAGTCATATAATCCTGCAGGGAATGAGAGAATTATTTTAATCCATTGATACGTGCTGCACAGACACCGTGTGACCTTCGCATGGTGGAGTTAAATTCAAATTAAGCAACCCTTTAGAAACAAAGTTGCTCGTTTGAATCCTTCATATGCATTTTTTTTTTGCCAAGACGTAATTGTAAGTGAATAATCATTTATGTGAGTGTGGCAGCTGATTTATGGTAACTACGTCACAAATACAAAGCACATAGCAATAGCTACATAATTAATCTCCACGCAAACAGGCAATCATTGAAAAATATCATTAAAATTCCATCTCCTACACCCCTTTTGGAAATCAGGAAAAACTGATTTTTGTGGGGGATGGGGATGGGGCTGAAACTTGAAAAAAAAAAGTATTTTCAACGATTCTATATGCTAAGTAGCAGCCCCTTAGGGTGACGGATAGTGGGTCAGTTAGTCTTCCGAAGACTTTGCAATTACGACGAAAGAAAGAAAGCAAGAAACACACGAGCCAAAGCGAAGTTAATATAAACAGATTTTAAAATCACCAGAGCAGCCGGGCCCAGGTCGAAGCATAAAAATCGCGCCCCCCACCCCCACCCCGTCTTTCATCAATAAATGATATGTGAGATAGGCATAATGTTGCCCCCCTCCCCCTTCCTCCCCCCAGGACGACTGCTCCCCTCTGTTTTTCCGCAGGGCAGTGCCGGTGATGTTGCTACACTCACTTAATGAAGAGATGCAACGCTGGCAGTCGTTTCGCCTGAAAACGTGTTAAAGTGTCCTCGTTTTATAGCCATTTTCATTGTTTCTATAGTATAGTAGTTACTATCCTAGTGTCTCATTTTTATTTTACTTAGTTTACATGTTTTTAATAATTGTAAAGAGCTTAGAGCTTTTTGGTAAGCGCTATATAAAAATGCCTAAATAAATAAAACAATAAAACTTAGTGGTACCACTACTTCAGGAGACAGGAGCTCCTCTCGCGGGTAGCACACGAACAAAGAAGAGCCGCAGCTCCTGGTTTTCCTTCAAGTCCCTAAGACCTCCTCCAACCCACCCCCCCTTTTTTTTTTCTTTCTCGAAGTATTGCCCAACTTAACTAGATACTAGATATGAGCTCACGAATCTCATCTCCCGTGTGCTCATCAACCGGCTGGAGCGACAACCGGCTGGGGGTGACAACCGTTTTGGGGCGACTACCGGCTGGGGGGCGACAACCGGCGGGGGGCGACAACCGGCTGGGGGCGAAAACCGGCTGGGGGCGACAACCGTTTTGGGGCGACAACCGGCTGGGGGGCGACCCCGCCCACATTTCAACCTGCACCATGTTGGTTGAGAGGCANTGGGGGGCGGCAACCTCCTGGGGGCGACAACCGTTTTGGGGCGACAACCGTTTTGGGGCGACAACCGTTTTGGGGCGACAACCGTTTTGGGGCGACAACCGGCTGGGGGGCGACCCCGCCCACATTTCAACCTGCACCATGTTGGTTGAGAGGCATTGACCGTTACGGATTGTGTCAGAGAGTCCGCACTGAACGTCTCTGTGTTCAGGTGCGAAAGAAAAGACCTCTCTTCTTTGAAAACAAATCAATGTATCATGACCATACGAGGAGTGATCACGCCCCTGTCAGAATAGTAGAAAAAAATATATAAGCTCCCCAACGTCATTACACATACATGGTCACCACGTGAAGTTTGTGAAATAAGAAGTGTACTAATTTATTTTAATTTATTCGAATTAAATCAATCCCACCACAAGGAGATGGTTAGAAATACTTTTATTGTTTACTGTTTAAGTACAAACGAATTATCTCTTCTTTACGCCGACCCCCCTACCCCCAATCCCCCTCGGGTACAGTTCAATCTACTTTGCGGCTGACATTGTGAATAAATCACAACCTTTCACAAACAAGACTGCCAATCATCTTTTATGCTCCATTTAAGCTTGAACTTCCCATTATATTTTGTTTGTAGCCATTCAACGAATTCTACATCCTCATACAGGGGAAAAAAAAGAGCAGGTAGATCACAGGCAAAACGACATGCATCGAAATGTCAGGTAACAAATGGAAAGCGGAAGGTGACAAAATCACAGGTAGCAAAAGGACATTTAACAAAACGACAAGTAACAAAATGACCGTTAACGAAACGACAGGTGACAAAAATCAGATAACAAAACAAACACCTAACAAAATGACAGGTAAAAAAAATGACAGGTGACAAAATGACAGGTAGCAAAACGACAGTTAACAAAACGACAAGAAACAAAATGACGGTTAACAAAATGGCAGGTAAAAAAAAAAGGCAAGTAACAAAATGACCGGAAATAAAGGGCAGATAACAAAAATCAGGTAAAAAAATGATAGGTAACACAATGACAGTAACAAAATGAAGAGTAACAAATACGACAGGTGATGAAACGACAGGTAACGAAACGACAGGTAACAAAATGACAGGTAAAAAAATGACTGGTAACAAAACAACAAGTAATACAACGACTGCTAACGAAACGACAGGTAACAAAACGACAGGAAACAAAACGACAGGTAGCACAACGACTGGTAACAAAACTACAGGAGAAAAAGACAGGTAACAAAAGGACAGGTAACAAAACTACAGGAGTAAAAGACAGGTAACTAAAGGACAGGTAGAAAAACGACAGATAAAAAAAGACAGGTAACAAAACGATAGGTGAAAAAACGACAGGTAACAAAACGACAGGTAACAAAAGGACAGGTAACAAAATGACAGATAACAAAACGACAGGTAACAAAATGATAGGTGACAAAACGACCGTTAACAAAATGACAGGTAACAAACGGGTGCAGTCTGTCATTTACCGCACGTTCGGGATATTATTTAATAAAATAAAATGAGAATCGATTGTGTTTTGATTTGTTCAGATCAGTAAAGTAAACTGGCGTAGGAAGATTGGGCGGAAAAAAAGGGGGGGGGGGTGCTACGCCCCAGGGTGCACTTTAAAAAAAATTAAATCGAGGGATGTCAATTTTTGTCCAATAGGCTTTGTCATTTCTCAGACCGGAAAACGTCATAGCGTACTATTTTTAGAAGGTCGGCGGACAAACATTGCTTAAAACATGGCAGCTTATAGTGTGTTTCAGCATATCGTTCGGAGGATCCTTGTATCAAGAGTTACTGTTACATGGGCCGTACGCGCAATGGAGTCCCATTTCAGAAAATAGAAGTAAAAAAAATGTGTAAAATATTTCGTAAAATAGAGTTGTAAACAACTTTCAGGGACACTCCGCTAACACAGTAACACTGAACAGTGTTGGCATTTTGTCCCCGCTGAGTACCCGGATGATGAGTAATGATGACATCAGTTCTATTAATAGATTTCCGCCATTAAACGACAAGCCCTATTGCAAATATTGTTTTTTTGGTGTTGGAGAGTGGGGTGGCCCTAACCCTAGCTTCTGGTAAAAATAATTAATACGTTTCCCGTGTTTGACCACAAGAGTTCAAAGTTTAGATTTCCGCATCTTTTCAACCTTGACATCCAAGTGTTCCTCCTTAAGGGAATCTCTCGGTCCATAACTAGCCAACATATCTATCAGGGCTAATCCGGTTATTGGGTTGAATCAATATCGCGAGACTTCACTCGACGAGACAAGGAAAGCGAGCTTCAGTCACGCTTCGAATCAGTGGCGCTGCAAGGGTAATCATGGTTTGGATTGTATGTACCCAGGGGGTCAAGCCCTTGGGGGAGGACAAAAAAAAAGGTGTGGAAAGTCTTCGAATCAGTGGCGCAGCAAGGGTCATCATGGTTTGGATTGTATGTACCCAGGGGGTCAAGCCCTTGGGGGAGGACAAAAACAAAGGTGTGGAAAGTCTTCGAATCAGTGGCGCTGCAAGGGTCATCATGGTTTGGATTGTATGTACCCAGGGGGTCAAGCCCTTGGGGGAGGACAAAAACAAAGGTGTGGAAAGTCACCGAAGATTCGCCACCCTTACCACAAAAGAATTATGTTTGTAAACCAATGTGTACCATTACTAGCTTATAACTGCAAATATTAAGTACAACTGGTGTCTATGAGGGAAGCTATTCGAAGAGGGAAGATGACACATATTTGAATCTTTCTTTATATTGATGGTTGGGGGGAGGGGGTAGGTATCCTCAGCGAACAGCAGGTTGTTTTTATCATGGAAAGACAAGGCACTTATCTTATCCTATCCCGGGCGCCAGACAAGGCACTAATCTTATCCTATCCCGGGTGCCAGACAAGGCACTAATCTTATCCTATCCCGGGCGCCAGACAAGGCACTAAGCTTATCCCAAAAGGTAATCAAAGCTCTTCATTTTTAACTATATTAATGTAGATCTTAACATTCAAAACAAAATTACTAGCCCCTCTCTCCCTTTCCCCATTCAAAAACGCTTCTTATTTCGATTATTCTTATTTATACATGGAGCATGATTGTCATATAGGCTTTAGAAGAAAATCGAAGTTTCCCCATTCAAAAGAATTAACCAAAGTTATTACACCATGGTTTTCTAAGTGGCCAATTTCTAAAAAAAATATGAAAATCACTACACTTTACTTAATGGCGGCCATTGCAAATACTAAATGCTGTTTGTAATATGACACGATCTTTGACCCTCCCTCCTCCCAACCACACACACACACACATCATTTACCCCACCCCCCCACCCCCCGCCCACCCCCATTTGACTCTGACCACGTCTCCGATCAGAGTTGTTTCACGGATTCGAAACGTCATTTCCAATTCAAACAACTTCGAGTGGAAAATGATGTTATTCCACGAGACCCCACCCCCTCAAACTCCCACCCCCCAATCACCTCCTCCCCCCTCCCCGCAAGTANAAACTCCCACCCCCCAATCACCTCCTCCCCACTCCCCGCAAGTACGACGGAGGAGGCAGCGGCAACCAATGTGTGAGAGCAGAGAGTGCAATCATTCAAAGCTGCACGTGTTCGTCTGAAATCAGAATTTAAAAAAAAATTTGTCTTGAAATCAGATTTGGACACAGAATAAATGTCGGTGTTAGGCTATTTAACGTCATTTAGAAATTATATTTTTTCTGCCATTGTTATGACCCACCCTAAGAGAAACCGTATTCGTCACAGTGTATTCGCAATCAAGGTCTAGACGTGAATCTTCCCGTTCGATGCCACAGCCCCCCATCCTGAATCATAACATCATGAAATTAGATTATAACCAAGGGCAAGTAAGCACGGGCAAATCAAAGGGAGATAAAAATATGTAAGATATCTATACCGCGAATCTTTGGATTAACACGATATAGAGCGCTCCTGGGTCCGTCCCGTCTCCACCAGCCACCTCCCCACTTGGAGGAGCTCAATGGATGTTTGGAGGGATGACAAATCGGCTGAGATGGTCTAGAAGTCTGTTCGGTGCAGGGACGCGTCAATCGTCTAATATCTCGGTCTCATATGCTTCGTGACCCCCCGAGTTACAAGTAGAAGAAACAACAAAGGGATTGGGCTGCATGTATTTATAAAGTTTTGTTTGATTCCATCATTAAACAATACTGACAATACTACGTCTAGCCTGATAGGAACGTACTCTCTGACCTAGGCTTGCTACCAAGACAATACTACGTCTAGCCTGATAGGGACGTACTCTCTGACCTAGGCTTGCTACCAAGACAATACTACGTCTAGCCTGATAGGGACGTACTCTCTGACCTAGTCTTGCTACCAAGACAATACTACGTCTAGCCTGATAGGGACGTACTCTGTGACCTAGGCTTGCTACAGAGACAATACTACGTCTAGCCTGATAGGGACGTACTCTCTGACCTAGTCTTGCTACCGAGACAATACTACGTCTAGCCTGATAGGGACGTACTCTCTGACCTAGTCTTGCTACCAAGACAATACTACGTCTAGCCTGATAGGGACGTACTCTCTGACCTAGGCTTGCTACAGAGACAATACTACGTCAAGACTGATAGGGACGTACTCTCTGACCTAGGCGTGCTACCAAGACACAATGTTATTCCACGTTTTATAAAGACACCTTGCTTAAACCAATTTGACCGTAATCTTACGGAAGCTAACGAGTGAACTAGTGGAATTTTTTTAATTCTTTTTACTTTTATTTTGGTACATGCGTAACAAGAAAACGTTTTGGGGTAGAGGGTAAATGATGCGCGATCCGTTGTTAGAAGCTCTACGAAAATGATTAACGCTCACCTCTCGTTACCAACCTTGTTACGTGAAGGCAAAAAAAAAAAAACAACAGTTTTAATTGTTTACATTATTTCTGTTCAAAAGCTAACAGGACGTAGCATCTTGAGATAACATTTTTAACAAATACTGCCAACGGGTCTTAAAAAATAAAAAATCGTACAGGAAGACATTGTGACATAAAATATCTCCTTGTTTCTTTCGTTTTTGTATTGCTCTGTAATATGCAAATGTTGATCGCGACCTATGGACAGATTGAAGATCGGACTAGATAAAGCTGTTTTCATTCAATCAGCTTAAATGTAACGAATGAGGATTGGCGCGTGAAAGAGATTCACCGAAATAGAGCACAAAAAAATAAGCATGGAGTCTTTAAAGAAATCTCCTTTAAAAT
Organism: Lymnaea stagnalis; assembly: GCA_964033795.1. Lineage (NCBI taxonomy): Eukaryota > Metazoa > Mollusca > Gastropoda > Lymnaeidae > Lymnaea > Lymnaea stagnalis. The sequence continues at coordinate 1,298,319 of CAXITT010000117.1, forward strand.
AAAACAACCTAAATAGCTACCCAGTTGTTCATAAGTTGTGTAATGCCAATTATTTTGTAGGTGCTTCTCTACATTTTTTTTTTTTTTTCACGTTTCTTTTTATAAAAAAATTAGTAATTTTTTAAAGTTAAATTTTTTTTCCTTGATGCTTTATTTAAGAGAGAAACGCTCAGTTTTCTTTATAAAACATAAAAAAAAGAATTATTTCTTAGCAATTGTAAAAATTGTGTTTCAATTCCGACTGATATGAGATTTCTTTCCGGTACGCTAGTAAACAGAACACCGGAATGTATAAATAAAGCACTTAGGAGTCCGACAAGGCGTGGGTACATTTTGAAATGACTCCTTTAAGCTGTTAAACAAAGATTCTCAGTGTTAAAATGAGATTATTAATCATTGTTGGCACCTATATTTTGACAAGTTTGAGAACATTATTTACGCCGCTGATAGTTCCTTTGACATTGACTCATTCAGTCTAGGTTTTCTCTCTCTTTTTTTTAGACTGTTGGCAGAGCGAGCATGGCAAATGCCAACAGTGAGCATTGTACATGCCAACAGCGAGCGCTGTACATGCCAACAGCGAGCATTGCACATGCCAACAGCGAGCGCTGTACATGCCAACAGCGAGCATTGCACATGCCAACAGTGAGCACAACACATTGTGGCGCGAGTTTCATAGAGTAAACAGATATGACAAAATATCAGAAAGTATAGTGTACGGATTTTGATTTGATAGATTTGTTGTTTTAATGTGTTCCGCTCCATGTTTAATGTGTACAGCTCTCTGTTGAATATGCACAACTCCCTGTTTAATGTATACAATTGCCTCTTAAGATGTACAACTCCCTGCTTAATGTGTACAAGTTCCTGTTTAATGTGTACAACTACCTGTTAAATGTGTACAATTTCCATGTTTAATGTGTAAAATTCTCTGTTTAATATGTACAACCCCTGTTTCTGTGTACAACTCCCTGTTTAATGTATGCAACTCCCTGCTTTCAAATGGTATTCATGAAACTATTTAAGACATTTCCGAAGCTTCTTACTTATCTCTTTTCTCATTTGCATCCTAGCCATAAGTCACATTCACAGTTTGAGAACCACTGACTAAAAAAGTTTGTACCTTGTTCACAAAGTTCACATTTCTATTCAAATCTTTATTCAATTTTTTTATTTAAAAAAAAAAATGTTATCCTCAGATTTTAAAAGTTGTAACTCGCGCTCGGAGAACTTTGCCGGAGTTACTTGGGTTTTTTTGTGCTCGACCTTCTCATCTCGTCAAAACCCCAAACGCCTCCAAGATGGGGATTCCCCATGAGTTCTATTGGACCATCTGATCTCACCCAAAGATGATGGAATATTGAACTAAATCAATGGAAACGTTGGACTAGGAGATACTTTCACAGACTTTCCAATGGTAACGTTCTGTACTTTTTCTGCTAGAAATAACTTTGCAAACCTAAACGCTGCATAGCCATTTAACAACAATTGGAAATCAGACATCCGACTTAAGTTTATAAAATGAAGATCGTTTAACACACACACAAACACACAACTGTTTATTAAAAGATTCTTTAAAGTATGCCAAGCACAGGATACATATTACGAGAATAACATTCGCAGGGAGAGGGGGAACAATCACGCCGTTCGCCATTTTACTTTTTCACCAATGTCTTTCATCAATGGATTTATAAGTGAAGTGCTACGTCTGCTGTGAGAAACCAGCATCATTTGGCATTAAGAAGTGCTTGCTGCCTTGTCGGACACGTCTGTCAATGTCCGACACTTGCGTGTTCTAAGACAGTTTCAACGCCTCGTGTCAGAAAGTCCGCGAAAACAAAAACTATCCAGGGAGACCGCATCATAATCCACTGCCCAGGTATCGGACAATCCACGGGGGGAGGTGGCCCAAGGTCGACCTGTTGTTTGGACTTTGGCCTCAGTCTCAGAGCGCATTTAAAGACTGGACCGCCCGATGGAAACAATCACAGTCCAAAACTCTTATGGTACAATGCGCACTTGTTCAGCTCACCACGAAACCGTGGCATGTTTAGCTAACAAGAGACATAATCTTGTGTTGACACCAGGAGGACATAATCTTGTGTTTACACGGGGTGGGCAGAACTTATTTTAGCGTAGAGGAAAACATTCATAGCTAATCATCCATGTAAGAATATGTATTAAAAAATAAATTTTCTTGCTTAAGCTATCATTTATAAAAACAGCACACCATAATTTATATAAACAGCACAATATAACTTATACAAAGAGCACACTATAATTTATATCAACAGAACGCTAAGATTTATAAAACAGTGCACTATAATTTATAAAAACAGCACATTATACTTTATTTTAAAAGCAAACTTTAATTGAAATAAGGCGCACACAGTGATAGACAATAAAATATTTACTTTATTAGTAACACATTGTATTCACAGTAAGTAATTCTTCTTGTAACTGCTTCTCTTACTCAGTCCTTCTAAACATCGCCGCACGTATTTAAGCCTTCATTTTAGATTTCCACTGAGTCATCGGGGATTTTTAAAGCTGCTTATCTCAGAACGGGTTTTAATTAAAAGAGTTCATAAATTTACCCACGTTAAATAATCAAGGTGAAGGGCATATAAACATTTCAAACACATTCCCCCCCCCCACATAAAAAAAAAACAAAACAACCTCATGTTTACTATGCCGTGGATGAAACGGTTGATAACAAAGTAAACATTGCCTGGGGGGCTGATATGTCAGGGCAATGACAGCTTTTTGGGCGTGAGACAGACAAGAAATTTTTTTGTTCAAAGTTATGCTTGAGAGACACATGGGATTGGATAAGGATATTGCGCTTCAGACAAATTCTATTGGATAAAGATATGTTGTTTTGGACACATTAGATAGGATCAAGGATACAGTGTTTCAGATATAATTGGTTTGGGAAAAAAAACAACATTACATTTCACAAAGGATATTGTACTCAATACATAGCACTTCACAAAGGATCCTATACTCAGTACATTGCACTTCACAAAGGATCCTATACTCAGTACATTGCACTTCACAAAGGATATTGTACTCAGTGCATTGCTCTTCACAAAGATTTTATAATCAGACACACAATTCTGAACAGGATGGTTAGTGCGATACACATTGGATTGGATTGAGGATATATTTATCCCAGGCAGACTGAATTCGTCGGCAGGATATTGAACTTTCAGACACATAACATGGCCCGCACCATCGCCAAAATAGCACTCAGGGTACTTCCTCATGTGGCAGTGACAGCCCTCTTGTCCTGGACATTGATGTCATCCCTCTTGTCCTGGACATTGATGTCATCCCTCTTGTCCTGGACTTTGATGTCATCATGTGGCATTAGCGCGGCTCCCGTTGCCGTCAAGAATGTAAGTTGTATTTTCCTTGTATTTTCCTTTATTTTCCTTGAAATTTTCACTTTTTATTTTCCTTGAAATTTTCACATTTTATTTTCCTGGTAATTGAATTTTACTTATATTTTCATTGTATTTTTGTTGAATTCTTTGTGTGCGAAAATCGTTTGTGAACGAAAAAACTTATATAAAAAACATGTCATGTGGCGAAATATGTTACGGCAAATTTTAATATATATGTTAGAGACCGACCGAAAGTGATTTTCTGATTTCGGCCGTAGCCGAAATTAGGCCGAAAGTTTAAAATGACTTTCGACCGAAACCAAAAATAGCCTGAAAGTATAAAAATGACTTTCGGCCGAAACCGAAGCCGAAACCAAAACCGAAAATGAAATATTTAGATATTTTGAAATTCGTTCTCGCATACATTCTGCATACATCGAAAATGATGGGGGAAAGTATAAATATTTACATTCTTTTATAAAAAATGAGATAATCGTGAATATTAATAAATAAACATCTAATATAACATCTTGTTTTTGAAGATCGTTTAGTTTGTTCTTAAAGATCGTTTAGTTTGTTCTTAAAGATCGCTTAGTTTGTTAAACATCGTTCAGTTTTTTGTTAATGATCGCTTTATTTGTTCTTAAAGATAATTTAGTTTGTTCTTAAAGATCGCTTAGTTTTGTTAAAGATCTTTTAGTTTGTTATTAAAGATCCTTTAGTTTGTTCAAAAAGATCACTAAGTGTTTTCTTAAAGATCGCTTAGTTTGTGTTATTAATAGATCGTTTAGTTTGTTCATAAAGGTCGCTAAGTATGTTCTTAAAGATCATTGGTTTTGTTCTTTAATATCGCATAGATTTTCTTAAAGATCATTCATTTTGTTCTTAAAGATTATTTAGTTTGTTTTTATAGATTTTTTAGTTTGTTATTAAAATTCGCTTATTTTGTTGTCGAAGATCGCTTAGTTTTTTTTATAACGATCGCTTAGTTTGTTCTTATAGATTATTGATTTTGCTCCTTAAGATTGATTATTTTGCTCTTAAAGATCTTTTAGTTTGTTCCTGAAGAATATTTAGTTTTCTGTTATAGATCGCTTAGTTCATTATTAAAACTCATTTAGTTTACTATTAAATATAATTTATTTTGTTCTTAAAGATCCCCACCTCCCAAAAAATGCAACAAGAAACAAACAAAGTAACAAACAAACTAACGAGCAAACTAACAATTAAAAACACACATACACAAAACCCTGAAAGATTCAACAGCTTTTTTTTTATAAATGAATAAAAAATAAATTTTATAAACGGTTATATGTCTATAATAAATACATGCCATTTTTGTATTTATATGTTACACAACGCAATGCCCAAGATATTAAGCTTCACCCCCAACACAAGCCAAATACACTGAAAACATCAAAAATTTGGAGATTTTCTTGGCCTTATATCAAAACGTTTTAAAAAAAAGAAGTATTAGACACTTGAGTTAAATTGCAATAAGTTGTGGGCGCTCGTCCTGCAGGTGCGAGTGTTAGACGTCTGCAAGATGTAAAGCCCGCCAGTATTCTCGCTAGGCCAAGACGACGCCATTTTTTTCTTCACGCACTACCTTCTCAGCTTCTAAAAAAAAAAAAAACTGTCTGCTCAACTCTGCGCTAATCGCTCATGAAAACACGGGTTGTGGCACCTGCTAGGTTGTTAACCTGTCAGTGTCCGACACCTTGATAAGTCGGTCTTCCGCATATTAATATTGGGGTATTTCTCTTTTAAATATCCTTTAATGAAGTCATGGAAAAAGTTCATCTTCATGAGTAAAAAAGAGTCAGAAGAAAAATTTTGAGGTAAATTTCGTTTTACACACTCAAGCAATAACGTAACAAGACGAATTCAAATTAAGAACTCTTACATTGTGAACAAACTTTATCAAATGAACTTCTGGCCTGAAGGATAACAACCACTGGTCCCGAAAACAAGGAAAAGGATTACTGGTTCATATTTTCGGTAAATTATGTAAAAAAAAAAAAAAAAAAAAAAAAAAA
>CAXITT010000117.1:1304756-1326073 GCA_964033795.1 Lymnaea stagnalis
CTACTGCACCAAATGTAGCTCTGTATCCAGTAATTACAAGAGTTTTTGTAATGGATACTACTGCACCAAATGTAGCTCTGTATCCAGTAATTACAAGAGTTTTTGTAATGGATGCTACTGCACCAAATGTAGCTCTGTATCCAGTAATTACAAGAGTTTTTGTAATGGATACTACTGCACCAAATGTAGCTCTGTATCCAGTAATTACAAGTGTTTTTGTAATGGATACTACTGCACCAAATGTAGCTCTGTATCCAGTAATTACAAGAGTTTTTGTAATGGATACTACTGCACCAAATGTAGCTCTGTATCCAGTAATTACAAGAGTTTTTGTAATGGATACTACTGCACCAAATGTAGCTCTGTATCCAGTAATTACAAGAGTTTTTGTAATGGATACTACTGCACCAAATGTAGCTCTGTATCCAGTAATTACAAGAGTTTTTGTAATGGATACTACTGCACCAAATGTAGCTCTGTATCCAGTAATTACAAGTGTTCTGGTAATGGATACTACTGCACCAAATGTAGCTCTGTATCCAGTAATTACAAGAGTTTTTGTAATGGATGCTACTGCACCAAATGTAGCTCTGTATTCAGTAATTACAAGAGTTTTTGTAATGGATACTACTGCACCAAATGTAGCTCTGTATCCAGTAATTACAAGTGTTCTGGTAATGGATACTACTGCACCAAATGTAGCTCTGTATCCAGTAATTACAAGAGTTTTTGTAATGGATACTACTGCACCAAATGTAGCTCTGTATCCAGTAATTACAAGTGTTTGAAACAAACTCAGGAATGTGGACACGTACAATTTGAACAAAATTCTTTTTAGAAATTAGCTCAGATTTTTTTTAAAGCGAATCTACATAATGATATATATTGTTTTCCATAAGCTAATAATATGTTCATAAACACATACAGCAAAGTAAATAATTTGTAAAAAAAATCAATAAAAAAAAAATCAAGGGACGGGGATTTTGGATAACTTTGCAAAGTCTATAGGGGTAATGAAGAATACTGGGATAGATGCAAGCTAGCAGCTAGACAGAGTCACTTAAACAACTGCTCTGTCCCTCTTCGGTCGCTTAAATATGCGAGATGAACAACCGGGAATTAATTTATTAAATAAAAAAATCCCAACAAAGCAATTGTACGCTTTGGTGCAAAACTATTGGATGTCCGTAAATGTCATCACGAACTATTGGATGTCCGTAAATGTCATCAAGAACTATTGGATGTCCGTAAATGTCATCAAGAACTATTGGATGTCCGTAAATGTCATCAAGAACTACTAATGTCCGTGAATGTCACCAGGAACTAGAGACCGACCGAATTTCGGCTTCGGTTTCGATGCCAAAGTGGCTATTTTATCACTTTCGGTCTAGTTTCAGTTTCGGCCGAAAGAAAAAAGTTAAATTTCGGTTTATTTTCGGTTTCGGCCGAAGTAGACTTAGACTTTCGGCCATCCTGCAGAAATTGACTGAGGTTTTCGGTCATCTACCAGAAGTCAGACTGTCTGTCTCTAGGCCGACAATCTGATATTCATTAGTGATCGACGTCTTGCTGTCATTGTATGTTATATATGACTAATACTCAGCGAAAACTACCTACAGCTGCATGATGACCTATTTGTCCTGTCCTATATTTCCAAACAAATTACATTTCAATTAGACCTATACAAATGTAAATAGTTTATAGGAAGAAAAACTAAGGGAATGGTAAAATTTATATCATTATTTTTGTTTTAATATTTGTTTCAAAAATAAAATTTTGAACCGTAGGTTTATTAAATTCCTTCATTTTTTGGTATTCATTTTGATTTATCATTATCATGCTCATCAATTTTGCCCTAGGCAAAGGTGAATAATATTGCATAGTCAATGAGAATGGTAAAATTTTCATTTTTATTTTTTTTTCAAATTGATATTTTTTTTAATTTTAAAAGGCAAACCTTTTCAAACCATCCATTTCTTGAAATTCATCATTATCACGCCCATAAACATTGCTATATACATTGACGAAATAACACGCATTTGCATGTATCGTGGATGTGTATTATAATTGTGTAGTAGGTCTACTGCAGACCAATGTACTAATTATGATTTTGGCGACCGATTTAGGTATCTTTTGCGACTCTACGTCGAGACCTATGATAAGAAAAACAATTTTAAGAGACCCGGTTTAAAAAAAATAATTTTCGTCACCAATTGAGGTGAGGGAGATTGGTCTCCAAACGAAATAATTACGTCACCAGCTCAAAAAGACTAGTGTGTTGTTACTAGGTTAAATATAAATACAGTGGTATCTTGCAAGCTATTAATGAAAACAAAAAGCATTAGTAAAACAGTGAAAGATTGCGGTGATATTTTTTGGCTTAATAACATATATTTAGTGGCTATTGGCTCTATTAGAGCCACAATAATTATTGTAGGCATATGTTCTAGGTTTTAATTATATTATAAAAGCGAAGGACACTCAAGAGTCTATTTTGCATTAATCCCCCCCCCCCATTTTTGCCAAATGTTCTCCTACCATACTAATTTTAAAAAAAAAATTGTAAAACATTTTAAATTACTTTTAAATTAAAATTGTAAAAAATCCAAAGTATTTTTTAGATCGAGGGGTCTCAAACTCAAATCATCAGGCCAGCGGCAGGAGGTAGAGTTTGAGTGAGATTGCGCCGCATCAAGTAGTACACAAAAAAGCCATTACAAATTCATTAAGGTGCATTACCCGCGAACTTACTTTTAAAAACTTTTCTCAATGCCGCACTCTTGCCATGTTTGCCTCATAAAAAGCTATAAATTAAAATTTTTATTCCGATTTTAAAACAGTTCTAACCATTATAATCATCATACAAAAATATATAGAAACGTCAAAAAAAAATTAAAAAATCAGAATTAGACTATTCGGTGAGATTCGACTGAAACCGTCGCAGAATGTCACATTATAGATATGAGAATGGGGAAAATGCGCAGGCGCATTAACACTAAACTTTGCTGTCATGTAGCCGGCCGCAAAATATTGTCTTGCGGGTCACAAATGACTCGCGGGCCGCGAGTTTGAGACCTCTATATTAGATGTTTATTTATTAATATTCACGATTATCTCCTTTTTAATTTTAAAAAAAGGTAAATATTGATACTTTCCCACATCATTTTCGATGTATGCCGAATGTATGCGGGAATGAATTTCAAAATATATAAATATTTTATTTCGGTTTCGGCTTCGGTTTCAGCCGAAAGTCATTCTTAAACTTTCTGCCTTTTTTCGGTTTCGGCCAAAAATCTTTTTTAAACTTTCGGCCTATTTTCGCTTTCGGCCGAAAGTCATTTTTATACTTTCAGCCTATTTCGGTTTCAGCCGAAATCAGAACATCCCTTTTCGGTCGGTCTCTACCAGGAACTATTAGATGTCCTTAAGTTTCTTCAAGAACTAATGGATGTCTTTAAATGGCATCAAGAACTGATTGACGTCCGTACATACATCGGAACAAAAATGAATATCTCACATTGCTTTCTATACACGTTGCTTTAAGAGTGTTTGATCTTAAGCAGGATAAACTCAGCTCAGATGAAACAAAACAGATAAAGCAAAATATATAAAACAAAACAGCTGAACAAAACTGATGAAAAGTCTGATAAAAAAGCCGTCATGAAACAAAAACAGCCTATTCAAAACAGTTGAAACAAAACAGATGAAAAAAAGATGAAAAATATAGATGAAAAAACAGATGAAAAATCAGATGAAAAATCAGCTGAAAAAAGAGATGAAACAAAACAGCCAATTCAAATTAGCTGAAACAAAACAGATTTAAAAAAAAAACAGCTGAAACAAAAACAGCCGATTTAAAAAGTATGAAATAAAACAGGGGAAATAAAACAGATGAAACAAAAAAGGTGAGTCAAAACAGATAAAAACAAAACTGATGAAACAAAACTGATGAAACAAAACTGATGAAACTAAACAGCTGAAACAAAACAGACAAAACAATACTGATGAAACATAACAGGCGACACATCCGTTCTATATTCACTGTAGCCTACGTTACCGCTGAAGTCTTCCAGCGAGATACGTCCTCTGTTTTGTCTTTTTTCATCCCCCTCCACACACACACACACTCCAAACCTTACCCAGAGTGTTATGACCTGGACGCAATGCTCCCAAAATTACACTTTCTTTATCAGTTTAAGTTTTTAGAATTTGTCTTTCCCCCCCCCCCCCCCCCCCCCCGAATTTAGGCCAACGTTCCTTGAACTTTAATATTACGGATTCATCCCATTTAAAAAAAAAATAAATACATATTCAGCGTTAGGTGCGTAACTGTTAAAATGCGTGTTTCACACACAAGTTCAGACATCTTGGTACAGCTCACTAGAGAGCACTGCACAGCACCTAATGGCTACCAGCATCTAAAGAAAACTCTGATTGGTCTACCCTCGGAAGGAACCTGACGTTGGAATGCTTCCGCCCATCCCTTTGGTTCTCAATTAATGATAGCGGTTCTGAAACCATAGTTTCCATACCCTTTCAAAAGTGAGCCTTGAGGTAGAAATTTCAAGTAATGCTTTGGTGCAACCTAGATTTTTGTTTACATACTCAAGTCGTCATAGATAGATGCAAATCCATATCTAATGAATCTGGCATACGTGACTGAATTCCTAACTGTCGCTTCCATCTAGTTGAACATGTAAATGTGCATGAAGAAGATTTTAAAAAAAAAAATGTTTTTCTTTCTAAAAGAAATGAATAACCTATTAACAAAACATTGAATATATTGTAAAAGAGGGAGAGAGAAAGAAAGAGAGAGAGGGGGAAGAGAAAGAGGGAGAGAAAGAAAGAGAGAGAGAGAGAGAGAGATAAAAGCGGATAGGGAAAGAGAGAGGTGGGAAGAGAGAGATAAAAGAGATTGAGAAAAAGAGAGAGGGAAAGAGAGATGGAGGTGAAAGAAGGAGAGGAATCAGAGACTGGAAAGAGATACAGAGACAAAGAGAGAGAGACAGAGAGGAAAGAGGGATGGGAAAAGGAGAGAAAGAGAGAGGACAAAGATAGAGGAGAAAGAGAGAGGGGAAAGAGAGAGACAGAGGGAGAATAATGAGAAAGAGTGACGTAGAATCATGACATTCTGCGCCACAGGACACTCTGCACCACATAACTCTCTGCGCCACATTACATGCTGCACTTATTTTTTATCATTTATCCTACAAACTTAAAATCCCCCCCCCCCTCCCCTCTACGCGCCCCTCCATTTTCGCCCAATATTCCTTTACAAGGCAACAAATAGATTGGTTCTGGCACTTATTTATAGTCTTTTTTAAAAGCTATGCCAAGGGTATATTATAACAACACTTTAATCAATTTGTTGCAAATGTCATTCCCGAATTACTTTTGGCAATTTTTATCTTAATCCTGCGTCTGCAAGCAGACACTCACAGCAGCATTTGAGCACTGTCGAATAAATCTGCATAAGCTGTTTCTACCCCTCTCTTCAGCTTGTATGTCTAAAGTTTCCTTAATTCTTTCCCCTAATTTTTTTTCTCTCCTGAGTTCCCCGCTCTTATCCCGTTGCTATTTGGCTGTACTTGTCAGAGAAATGAAATTCTTGAATGTCGAACAGTTACACATATGCTTTTTACCTCTTAACTAATTTACTATTTATTATTAACATAACAATAATCATCATAATAATGATAATAAAATATATATTTGTAATAAAGTTAATAATGATACTAATAGGTAATTTAAAAAAAAATATCATTTTCGAACGAAAATTTGAAAATAAGGCGAAGTTATAAAAAAAAATCGAATGCATTCATTTTTAGGTATGACCAAAAAATTCAGCGCGTCACCTAAAAGTGTCACAGGTGCTAACGTCTGTACACCGTCCTAGTCTGTTGGTGACGACACTGGTGATATGGACAGGGTGGTTCCAACAGATGGACTTTGTTGAAATTTTACGTGTTAATCAATTTGCACATTTTTCATCAACAATTAAGTTTCGTGGAGCATTTAATAATTATATTTGGTGTATTTTCAGGGATTCTCGGCCACGAATTAACCGGACGCCGTTTATTCGAATCCACAAATAAAAAAATAAATAAATATCCAATGTGTATGAGCACATAAGGCCATGATATAGCCATGCAAATATGTCTGGATTTGAAATAATTTTGAGGAGTCCAACTACAAATCTGCTTTTAAAAAAATGAGTTGACTATTTTTGCTGGGTTTTTTTAGCTGTCAATCTACAGTGTTTTATATATTTGATGAATCAAAAACTTCACATGAGTCTAAAATGAAACCATAAAAAATATAAATGCTGTATTTGTTATATAAAATTAAATTAACAAAAAAAACCCAGCCTTTTCTGAAAATCAACCAGATGGTACTTAGCAGGTTTTGCAATTGTAATCCTCATTTGCAGAACGCAATTCCAAGACTAATGCTTAGAGAGGGACCATCCCGAGGTTTACACGACCTTACTTAGATAGTTCATGCTGCTATAACAAATGTGGTATAAAAAAAATGAAATCTTTGAGCGGAAGATGACTTCAATAGGTTACAACAAGACATGGCAGTTGATTCACTCAGAATCTGAACTTTAAATGATCACTCTTTAATTGAAAAAAAAAAAGAAGTCATTCCTCCCTGTTTAAATGGCAACTATCTTCTCCGTGACGTAATTTAACGATCCCTTACAAATCCTGTGTGCATGCAACCTTGGGGGTCAACATGCTCTAATACGCATCCAAAGGGGTGCCATTTAACCCCCCCCCCCCACACACACACTTCTTTCGATGCTCCCAGGTACTCTCCCGCCCGTCCTTTGCCAAGGCGTACCTGACTTTGTACTCCATTATTGTTCTCATATTCTCGTCAGACAAACGTATGCAAATTTATGCAAACTGTTTCATGTCGTCTGGCCGTATCACGAGTGTGTGCCTGGAGGAAGGAAGGAAGCATTGGGCGTGATCATGATGGAGTGATGCCATATTGCTTGACAGACGAGCATGCGCAGTAATGTAGTCAGCATTTTTTTGGTCGCATCGTAGCATGATATTTCACAAAATATTTATAAGTATTGATTACTAATAAACAGTAATACATTTGATCGAAGTATTTATTTATTAAATTCAACGGACCGCTTCAACAACATATTTCATAAATTAAATCGAACATCTGACATGCAAATGTTTATTTTAGGTCGAAAGATAGTAAAAAAAAAGTTTTACCGTAATCTGTTAACCGTGGAGCACGATGATGTAAGCGTCAAGAAGAGCGACAACTCTCACACTTCTCACGTGTTCCAACATGAGTTAACTACCTTCTGGTATTTGTTTTAATCATTATATTCTGTAGTGAAGAAAACTAGGTCGGGAGCAGCTCAAGTGCGAAAATGTGTGTTGTTTTTTCAGTTATAATTTTTTTTAAACCACTGACATGGGGGTTTGTCTAGTAGCATCTCTTTAACACATTGGCTCTATTGATCAATGTGCATTTAACAATGTCTCCATAACTCCTCCATGTCTGTATAGCAGTGGTTGTCAATTCGTGGTCAACAGAACACCGGTGATCTGCGAAGCCACCTCAAATGCTCCACGAAAAACCTAAATAACGCAATTTAAAAAAAATAGTAGCAAACGGAAAGTCAATACAATTCAATATACTTTTTGTAAGGGATTGTAATCAATTTAACTTTTTTTGTCCATTGGCGCTTTGGTGAGTTGTTCCTCGGCACGTTTGAATATTGAGCAGACGATGTGGTTTTATTTCCTTGATTTAAATTGATACGACTACTGGAAATCATTTTAGATGAACTAAATTGACATGGATATGACGAGGCTCTGTCAAAGACATCCTCATCATCCACATCCATTAAAAATCGTCATCCTCATCCAGCACACCCTCAAACCGTTTCATCCTCATCCTCTGTCACACTCAACCCGTGTCATCCTTATCCTCTGTCACACTCAACCCGTGTCATCCTCCTCCTCTGTCACACTCAACCCGTGTCATCCTCATCCTCTCTCACTCTCATCAACACTTACAAAGCCGATCGTAGACATCTATTTTTGTCGATTTCGTTATTCTTAATAAAGTATAGGAATTTTCTATGTTAATTTTAAACGTCAAAACATATTTGAACATCTTTAAAAATAGAGATGAAGACTGAACTTCCTTAACGTCCAACTGTTAAAACTGTGTTACCTTGGAATATTTTGCATCTCATGTTAATTTGTACAAACCATGTACGACCTGTTACCTCCCTGTAAACTTTCGGGTTTGAGATACTCCCTGTCAATCTTTTATTATCCTCAACACTGTTAAGTTAACTTCCATTTGTCGGCCATTCTCTTTTGTTTTTTGATGTTTTGTTTGCTGACGACGGCTTCCAGCATAAGCGTTCATTTGATGTTCACATTTACTGCTTTCAAACGTTCACATATAATTGACACTAAAATCAACCAACAGCTCACATATAATTATGCTAATGACTAACTATTCTTAAATTTACTTTGGTAAATAAATAATTATAGAAGAGACATTTAAGTTGCTCAACATTCGAACAGATTGAGAACCAATGCCTAGTGTATCGGGCTAAAGAAATTCGTGTATCTCTCGTCTACCTTGAAGCTTCTTGTCTTTAATCCTGTCACCTTTATTTGTGTGTGTGTGTTGCAGCCCTGGTGGCTTGGTGCCCTGGCGATATTTAATGTATTTGTGCGCTATTGTGATGTTCTTACGAGTACATTGTACTTGTACATCTCCAGGTGGAAGTGCTATCAGTGCATATCGGCGTCTTCTTGGAGTACTTAATTGTGCTAAAGTGCTGATTGCAGTCATCCAAACAAAAAGTCTTCAAACTTGATATATTCTACACCTGCGTTGTTGCATCCTGATTCTTTTTATAGAATTATAAATTTATTTTAAACTCATTTCTGAATTCTTGTTTCTTAACGAGTGTTTCTGAACTCGTATCTCAACTTATTTCTGAACTTATTTATAACATGTTTCTGAACTCTTGTTTCTGAACCTATTTCTGAACTATAATCTGAACTATTGTTTCTGAAATATTTCACCTCTTTTTTGCTTTAATTTAAAAACATTAAAATTGTATTTATTAAGTGAGAGGCAACACAGAAACATATTCACAATAACACTGTTTCCAATAATAAAATAATAAAACATGTATACAAAAGGCAATCAGCAATTGAGCAGGAACAGACCTTGAATAAAATGGTTTTAATTTCATTGGTTTCATTTCACGTCCTTGCATTAAAAATTTTAATTGTATCGCAATTATTCACACCCTTCTAAATTTTTGCAACATTTATTAGCATGTGGATTACTATAGCTAAAAATGGAATAAAAAGTCAAGTATGTTCATACAAGTCTATAACTTTGGAAATGAAAATCGGATGAACGAGTTTCACTTCATAAATTGATTTATCAAAGTCTCTAAAGTAACATTTTTGCAAGATTAATTTTAACTGATTTAATCAAAGTAATGATGATGATGGAGATTTTATAATGAAAATTAATAATAACGTTAAAAAAATGCTACTGATGATATAATAATAATAGCAAGAATAATAATCATAATAATAGTAATGATAAAGAAATTCATGTATAACTTATGTTATCAAGCATTTAATAGACACCGAATAGATTTGAGTTGTTATTCTTTTGTCTTAAATGTTGATATTTTAATAGAAGTCGAAAAAGACACACGTTGAAATGATATGTATAAGAATTGTATAAACTGAAAAATATTTTGTACATGACACTTTGTTATATGGACATGACACTTTGTTATATGGACATGACACTTTGTTATATGGACATGACACTTCGTTATATGGACATGACACTTTGTTATATGGAAATGGCACTTTGTTATATGGACATGACACTTTGTTATATGGAAATGACACTTTGTTATGTGGACATGACACTTTGTGATATGGAAATGACACTTTGTTATATGGAAATGACACTTTGTTATATGGACATGACACTTTGTTATGTGGAAATGACACTTTGTTATGTGGACATTACACTTTGTTATATGGACATGACACTTTGTTATATGGACATGACACTTTGTTATGTGGACATGACACTTTGTTATATGGACATGACACGTTGTGATATGGAAATGACACTTTGTTATATGGACATGACACTTTGTTATATGGACATGACACTTTGTTATGTGTCAATGACACTTTTTTATGTGGACATGACACTTTGTTATATGGACATGACACTTTGTTATATGGACATGGCACTTTGTTATATGGAAATGACACTTTGTTGTGTGGACATGACACTTTGTTACGTGGAAATCAGACCCATGTATCCAACCTGCTTTTATCAATATACACAAAAATTTTATTTACACTAATGTACATGTGTACTGCAAAGTATAATCTACGTACTTCCTGTTGAGACAAACCTTCAATTCCCATGGTTTCAAAAACTTTCAGAATCTCGTTACCGAGATTATCATCTGACCAATAATTAGCTTTGATGAAATAACACGGCACAAATGTTCAAAGATCAGTGTTTGACAACACGTCTGTTGTTACAAATGTTCATAATTATCAATATAATTCCACAATCAGCTGGAAAAACCAATACAGTTATAGATTCACACAATTGATCCAGCGAGCTCATTAAAAATTTACAAAATTAACCCCCCAAAAAATCAATAGTTAGTCAGGCTAACACATGGATCACACAATCAAGCACCTCCTGTGTTTAGAATTCCTCATAGATATCATCCAAGTCAGGGAGGAAGATGCCACTGAAGAACTTGATGAGCTCATAGATGTCCCAGCGCAATGCTGGCTGGCAGCCAAGTAAATTTGTCAACATGAGTCTGTGGAAAACAATTTCCACTTGAGTTCAGTTAAAGAGAGAGCTAATCTTTTTAAATTAGTAGAGATGAAATGAAACATAAACAAAGAATTTAAGACTAAAAATGTGTACGTCTATCTAAGCTAACACAAACACAACTATCTATATTCTCTAAAATACATGTATTTCTCTTATCAATAATGCGAGACCACCAGGGCGTCATTACTGTTATACAATGTAGCACTCTAAATACTACATAAAAAAGAATTTGGACAGCCCAAACATAAAAATCTTAATGAGGCATCCAAATAATTTCAGTCCAAAGGTTATGAGACGCTTTTTTTCCTTTCAAAATCCACTCCACCAATTCAAGGAGGAACAGAAGGTGAATGCAATGGTGTGGGTGAGTGTTAGTCCCACCCGGGGTGGGCCAAGATGTTTGTCATCCCCTTCCACAAAATAAGCTCTGAAGGTGGATGAAATTTCTGATTTTCGTATCATTAACAACGTGCCCCTCCCCCTTTTTTTCGTGAATCGTAATCAGGGATACATTATACAACTATCTCCCTGGCCATGTCACACTGGAACAGCTATCTTCCTGAACATGTAACACTGAAAAAGCTATCTTCCTCCTGACAATGTAACAATGGAACAGCTATGTCCCTGGCCATTTAGCACTGCAACAGCTATCTCCCTGGCCATGTAACACCGGAACAGCTATCTCCCTAGCCATGTAACACCGAAACTGCTATCTACATGGCCATGTAACACTGCAACTGCTATCTCCCTGTCAAGGTAACACCACCGCTGTGTCAGATTTATTTTGGTTTAGTTTCAGGGAGGTGATGGGAACGGCTAAACTTACTTTCAGAGACCGGGTTTATGAGGACAGATCTCTGGCTGACTCTCGTCCAAAGACTTCTCCCTCTGTTCTAACCCCCCCCCCTCTTTCTTTACATCGAAGATTGGTTCTAACCAACCGAATTTCTGCCTAACAAACCGAATATCTGTTATTACCGACAGAATGTCTGTTCTAACCAACAGAATAGCTGTGTTAGATTTATTTTGGTTTAGGTTCAGGGAGGTGATGGGAACGGCTAAACTTACTTTCAGAGACCGGGTTTATGAGGACAGATCTCTGGCTGACTCTCGTCCAAAGACTTCTCCCTCTGTTCTAACCCCCCCCCCCTCTTTCTTTACATCGAAGATTGGTTCTAACCAACCGAATTTCTGCCTAACAAACCGAATATCTGTTATTACCGACAGAATGTCTGTTCTAACCAACAGAATGTCTGTTCTAACCAAAAGAATGTATGTTCTAACCAACAGAATGTCTGTTCTAACCAAAAGAATGTCTGTTCTAACCAATTGAATGTCTGTTCTAACCAACAGAATGTCTGTTCAAACCAACAGAATGTCTGTTCTAACCAACCGATTGTCTGTTCTAACCAAAATAATGTCTGTTCTAACCAATAGAATGTCTGTTCTAACCAACAGAATGTCTGTTCAAACCAACAGAATGTCTGTTCTAACCAAAAGAATGTCTGTTTTAACCAACAGAATGTCTGTTCTAACCAACAGAATGTCTGTTCTAACCAACAGAATGTCTGTTCTAACCAACAGAATGTCTGTTCAAACCAGCAGAATGTCTGTTCTAACCAAAAGAATGTCTGTTCTAACCAAAAGAATGTCTGTTCAAACCAAAAGAATGTGTGTTCTAACTAACAGAATGTCTGTTCTAGCCAACCGAATGTCTGTTCTAACCAATATGTCTGTTCTAACCAAAAGAATGTCTTTTCAAACCAACAGAATGTCTGTTCTAACCAAAGGAATGTCTGTTCAAACCAACAGAATGTCTGTTCTAACCAAAGGAATGTCTGTTCTAACCAAGAGAATGTCTGTTCTAACCAACAGAATGTCTGTTCTAACCAGCAGAATCTCTGTTCAAACCAACAGAATGTCTGTTAAAGCGTGCCGTTCACGGCCCCTCACCTACCTGCTAAACTCATCATTAAGTTCAACTTTCCACCTGCTTACTTACCTTTCCTGCACGTTAAAAAAAATAAAAAAATTGTTTCGGTTTGTTGTGAATAGAGGGGGCTATCTAAACACGGTGAACATATTTATTACGTAATGTGTTGAAATATTTAAATGCGATCAACAGATGTTCGTGTCAGCCACTCCGGCCACCTCTACTCAGTCCTTTTACTTTAATTTCAGTGTGAAAGGAATCTTTCCACAACCAGCGCAGAGCAATGTTATATGAGTAAGTCTTAGACGAGAATCGGGTACTTCGGCTGATATTTGATTTCTTTTAAATAAATAAGCTGACTGATATTTAGGTACTCAAATGATTAAGCTGGCTGATATTTGGATACTTATATGATAACGCTTTGCTGTTATTTGAGTATTAAAACGAATAAGCTTGGTTGATAATTGGGTACGTGCATAAAAAAAAATTAGTTTATAGTAGGGTACTTGCATACATTAGTCTGGCTGATATATGGGTAATGCATGTGTTAGTCTGGCTGATATATGGGTAATCCATGTGTTAGTCTGGCTGATATTCGGGTAATACACGTGTTAGTCTGACTGATACATGGGTAATGCATGTGTTAGTCTGGCTGATATATGGGTAATACATAACTTAGTCTGGCTGATATATGGGCTCTTACATATCTTAGTCTGGCTGATATATGGGCACTTACATATTATCTTAGTCTGGCTGATATATGGGCACTTACATATCTTAGTCTGGCTGATATATGGGCACTTACATATGTTAGTCTGGCTGATGTATGGGCTCTGACATATCTTGTCTGGCTGATATATGCGCACTTACATATCTTAGCCTGGCTGATATGTGGGCACTTACTTAGTGAAATAGGGCACGTCATTTGGTTTCTTTGTGATCTTCTCATACAAATTCTCTCTGCGCCTGGCCAGGCGACCGAAGATCATGTTCCAGTAGGTAACGCCAAGTGCGTACATGTCCACCTGTTCGAGTAAGACGAGAAATCTTTTCTTAGAATAGTGGAAATTTGTGTTACCGAAAAGTTTCGATCTCATGTATTCACTGGTTATACCTCAGCATTATGCGAACATTGTGCGCTAAAGTATTGCGCAAGGAAGTCTTGCATAACACAAGTATTCACGTCTTTAAATCTTGCATAACACAAGTATTCACGTCTTTAAGTCTTGCATAGCAAAAATATTCACGTCTTTAAATCTTGCATAACACAAGTATTCACGTCTTTAAATCTTGCATAGCACAAATATTCAAGTTTTTAAATCTTGCATAACACACGTATTCACGTCTTTAAATCTTGCATATCACAAATATTCACGTCTTTAAATCTTGCATAACACAAGTATTCACGTCTTTAAATCTTGAATAGCACAAATATTCACGTCTTTAAATCTTGCATAACACAAGTATTCACGTCTTTAATTCTTGCATAGCACAAATATTCAAGTTTTTAAATCTTGCATAACACAAATATTCACGTCTTTAAATCTTGCATAGCACAAATATTCAAGTTTTTAAATCTTGCATAACACACGTATTCACGTCTTTAAATCTTGCATAACACAAATATTCACGTCTTTAAATCTTGCATAACACAAGTATTCACGTCTTTAAATCTTGAATAGCACAAATATTCACGTCTTTAAATCTTGCATAACACAAGTATTCACGTCTTTAAATCTTGCATAGCACAAATATTCAAGTTTTTAAATCTTGCATAGCAAAAATATTCACGTCTTTAAATCTTGAATAGCACAAATATTCACGTCTTTATATCTTGCATAACACAAATATTCACGTCTTTAAATCTTGCATAACACAAGTATTCACGTCTTTAAATCTTGCATAGCACAAATATTCGCGTCTTTTAAAAAATTGTTTCACTGTGTGTTCTTTTTAATGATGTTAAATGATAACCAGAATTCCGTTCAACGGGTTTGAAACCTATAATCGTTTCTTGATTTTTGTTAAACTATTATTGATTGATTATTTTTAACCACACATTATTTTTAAAAAAAAATACAGACTTGAAAAAACAATCAAATGCAAATAAATGATTTTAAAAAGTTAAACAAAAATAACATCTAATTCCATTGCCTTACGCGTCTCACCGCACAAAAATGGTCAAAATATAGGTGACAGCCGCTTGGAATGAAATGGACTTCTATTCGAGCTTAGAAAAGATATCACTCTGTGAACTTTCTATGTTCAGCACTTAGATATGCTTTGCAAAAACAGATAACAAGTTTAAAATCCCTTAACAGATAACCGGTTTGTTAAAAAAAGAGTAACATCCTTAGTCCACCGCGATCGCGTCACCAACTCTAGAAATACACATTCTTTAAGCACTCGTTATTCAGGATAGAATATAGTTTTATTGGTGAAATCTAAAGTTATCTTCACTGAGCAGATGATTTTGAAAGGAAGGGGAATGGTTAAATAAATGAACCGGACTAGACAATCGACGATTTAGGAACGCAGAACGGACGTCGGAGTTTTACATACTAAGTATGGGACGTGTAGACAGGTGATTGTTTATCATCACTTAGTCAAATGTGCAAACCTGCAGCATCAAATGTGCCGCCCGGCAACAAAGTGAGGGGGGGGGGGCTCTGTAATAATGACAAATAGAAAAATAATCTAAATATCGATGGTTGAATACGGTTTTCCGAGAGAAACTGAATGATTAAATGTGTCAAATTACTAAAGAGAAATGAACTACATTAAAGCTAATGGACCGCATAAGGGCAGCAACAACAAGACAACTTTAGAACTACAAATAGATTACATTAGAGCTGCAACATACCACATTAGAGCTACAACAGACTACATTAGAGCTACAATAGATCACATTAGAGCTACAATAGACCACATTAGAGCTACATTAGACTACATTAGAGTTACAATAGACCTCCACAGAGCTTACCTTAAACGGATCTACCGGCGTTTCCCCATCAACTTCCGGCGCTGTGTACCCCTTACGGCATCCACGTAGGACAAGTTTCGCGGATGAATCCTCCAAGATCATGGCCTTCGAGAAGTCGATGAGCACAACAATGTTGTTCTCGTTCACGACAAAATGTCCCGGCCAGATGTCCCTGTGAACGACCTTCCTGCTGTGGATGTACTTGACCGCGCAAATCATGTGCGCGAAGTAGGTCGAGATGACCGTACGGTGACGGTTCTTGATGACCTCCAGGAGGTCACCTCGGCTGCAGTAGTTGTAGCAGAGGACGAAGTAGGTGGGACACTCATAGGTGTCCACGAGCTCCTGTATGCACGGGTGTTTCAGGTCGGACAGGATGGCCACCTCGTTGTCAAACAACGTCTCTCTCACCTTGTTCAGTTTTTTGTGGCCTCTCATTGGAATCAGCTGGAAATATTACATTGGAATCAGATGGAAATCTTAAATTGGAATCCGCAGGAAATATTACATTGGAATCAGATGGAAATCTTAAATTGGAATCCACAGGAAATATCACATTGGAATCAGATGGAAATATTAAATTAGATTCAGCTGGAAATATTACATTGGAATCAGCTGGAATTATTAAATTGGAATAAGCTGGAAATATTACATTGGAATAAGCAGGAAAAATTACATTTGAATCCGCAGGAAAAATTACATTGGAATCAGATGGAAATATTTCATTGGAATCAACTGGAAATATTACCTTCGAAGCAATTGGAAATATTACATTGGAATAATCTGGGAAAATTACATTGGAATCAGATGGAAATATTTCATTGGAATCAGCTGGAATTATTAAATTGGAATAAGCTGGAAATATTATATTGGAATAAGCAGGAAAAATTACATTTGAATCCGCAGGAAAAATTACATTGGAATCAGATGGAAATATTTCATTGGAATCAACTGGAAATATTACCTTCGAATCAATTGGAAATATTACATTGGAATAATCCGGGACAATTACATGTGAATCAGATGGAAATATATAACCAAAAAGTAAATCCTTTTGAAATTTGTATTTAAGAAATATGTCGTTTTACTTAATTTTTATGTAACCCCAATCCAAGTTCAAGGCCGGGCCTTAACCAGGTGAAGGGAGATTCTTACTCAATGTTCCCGGACAGAGCGGTTTGGGGAAAACCTATCTACTGGCAAAGGAAGAGAGTAGTCTTGTTTCACAGACCAACTCCGAAATCGTTGTCAGTTTCAAATTGTTAACGATCGAGAAAAGAAAAAAACAAACAATAAAATTAAAAAAATAATGATATTCCCATGGTGGATTCTTAGTCTTGAGAGCACGTTGGCAGAGATGAGAACCAAGCAGTGTGCTAACCGTAGCGGTTTCCCTACGCAAGATTCACTCAAGGACACCTCAAGCCTCTTCCCAAGCCCTGGAGACAATCCGCCCCTTTCTGACCGAATGGTCTGAGCTGGACAAGCTAATGGAAATGATTTCGGAAAACCAGAGCGCAGTCAGCACGGTAAAGTGGCATGGATACCAGCGCGATATAAATATCAAATCAATCAATCAAAAAACACTAACTGTGACCTTAACGAGTCACTAATCATTTTTCAAAGCGCACGGGATTAAGAAAAAGATTTTACCTTACAAAAGATTTCAAAGCACTCTTTTGTTTGTATCGTATGCAGAGAAATACCGATTTCAAATTGTTTGAGGTAACGAAATTTTCTATACTGCCTGGCGTCAAAATTGTAGGAATTCGTACTGATTGCGTCAGCATTGAAGGATATCGTACTGATTGCTTCAACATTGTAGGATACTGGACTGATTGTTTTAAAATCGTAGGATATCAGACTAATGGCTTCAACATTGCAGGATGTCGGACAAGGTTGAAGTATAAAAATAAAATAGATTGGACTCAGGGACTTGAGACACAACACTGTACATATAGATTGGAGAAAGTATCAACGAAAAGAAATCTATTATTAAGAAGCTAAAAAATGTCCTTAAGAAAGGACCAGTACCATAAGAAAGAGCAAAAAACTTAAGAAATTACCCCATGAAAGGGAACATTACATTCAGAAAGGAAAACTGCATTAAGAAAGGGAACTGTCGTTAAACTCGAAGAATCACCTTAAGAAGGTATACTACACCAGACAGCCATTAGGTACCGGCCCATTATATGTTTTAAGAAAGGAACAGTACCATAAGAAAGAGCAAAATACCTTAAGAAAGTACCTCATGAAAGGGAAAATTACATTAAGAAATGAAAACTGCATTAAGAAAGGGGAAAAATCTTAAGAAAGGGAACAGTCGTTAAAATCGAAGAATCACCTAAAGAATGTATACTACACCAGACAGTGTCATTATTTACAAAACCGTGCCATTAGGCGACGGCCCATTGTTGTCAAGACTGTGCCATAAGATAAGAAGTATTAAAGTATTTAATTTGAATAAGAAAAAAAAAACAATCAACATACACAACACAATACATTTAGAGGGAAACATATCTAATGAGGAAGTACCATAATATAGGAAACATTAAGAAAAATTATGAAATAGTACCATAAAAGGGAAACATAATCAATGAACAAGTACCATAGTTTGGAAATATAACCAATGAACAAGTACCATACGATCGGAAACTAAAGAAATATTGAGTAAGATACGCAACTAAACCAGTGAAAAATGACCCAAACACAGGAAACAGTACCTTTAACGTCCTCAGCACTCTGGGATACTCCACCGTAGCAGCCATGGACACCAAGGACCCTGGTCGACCCAGTTTCTTACAGGGCACGAGCTCCAGCTCCTCGAAGACATCCTGGTCGAGCTCGCTGTCAGAGAGTGCGTCCATGTATCCCGGTGCAACGTGATGGAGGCGTGTGTTTGCGTCACCCATAGATACACGTGACATAGGACTGTAGGACTCGGTCTCAGAGTTAACTCAATGCATTTAAATTGTTACGGCATTGTGTTTCAGTTTTACAAGTGTAGAGAGAGGACTCAGAGATTTAACACAAGGCTTTAGAATTCCAAGAACAGAAACTCACACAGTTTTCAAAACCTGACTTGTGATATCATCGCATTTTTTATAAGCGAAATTGGGATTCGTTGCCACGCCCCTTTCACATAAATTATTTAGTGGCTACCAACACGATTGGTTACCAATTGTTAATTTGGAGTTTCTTTAAAAAAACAACAAAAAAACCAAAAAAAAAAAACCCAAGACAATAATCTCTTCAATGGGATTTTAGATTCATCAGGACCCAGGTAAACCACGTCGAGAATAGTCGGTTGCATGGTTGGTCAAGACATTTGTTAAGAACGCCCCGCCGGACATTGGTCAGCGACAAGCTTGTTACCAGGCCTCGTTTGGCGCCATAGTTTACTTGGCGAGCAGGCTAATCACGACAAGGTTGTCCTCCATGATTACCCAACCCGGCTTCGGACTACGTGAAAGGTGACACGCCGACAATAGCATCGATCGGCGTCGGTTGGTCACCACTGACCTGTATCCATGGACACGCATGACTGATGTTTGTCATTCCCCGTTCCGATAAAGGTGTGAAGAAGAAAAATTGTTTCGTATAAAGATAAATAACGACAACCACCAGTTTTGATATCATGGTCGTAGTGAGCCATTTAGTCATGAAAACTTTTTCCAAAGGGTGTTGAAACCTCAGATCAGTGGCTCTCAATCTTCCTAATGCCACGACCCTTTAATTCAGTTCCTCATGTTTTCGTGACCCCCCCCCCCCAACCCCAGCCATAAAATTAGTTTCTCTTTGCTACTTCATAAATATGTCTTCCGATGGTCTTAAGTGACCCTGGTATAAGGGTCGTGCGACCCCCGAAGGGTTCGCGACCAACAGATTGAGACCGCTGCCTTAGATGTCCAAGATTGGCGCTAAATCTCTGTTGTATTATGAAAGCTGTATTCGCTTTCGTGTTTTGTTTGATTGTTTGGGGTTTGGAGATTTTTGAAAGAGTTCTGGGAAGGTGAAGCGGGTTAAGGAGGTGCGCTTGAGAACGTCTGACCAGACTATCAAGTAGTAAATTAATACCAGATCTCAAAGTTTTCATAAAAATAAATTAATTGTTCTAAAAGATAGTACACTTGGTCAAGGATTCTAGACAAGAGACACACAGCGAGAAGCGGATTTATGTTGGGTCCGCTATAAAGAAGAGTGGATCAAAATACCGTGAATAGCGTCTACTCCATTCGGGGGTGAAACAAGCCAAAAGCATACGACGACCAAAATAAGATGACCCAAAGAATTGTATGACTTAATAATAATAATAATATTAATAATTAAACATGGAATTTGTTAAGTTCTGAGTAATTTACCACTATGAAATCTTTAGTACGTCCAGTATTAAACCCCACAATACAACGATTAATAGAAATTCTCAAGGCTGAAAAGTATAAGATATTTACCCCAACCCCTCCCCCCTCCCACCCCCCCAAAAAAAAAATAAACCAAAAAAAAAAAAACCCAACAAAAACAAACAAACTATAACAAAAATCCTAAAATATGAAATTTTGAACTTTTTAGAGATTCTTCTCTATACTTTCTAAATAAATTATTACTTTAATCGAAATAACCATTTAGAATGCAATAACTTAACAAAGGCCTTTCTCATTACTGCAAAACTGAATAGGAGATTAAGAAGTAATTATTATGAAAATGGGAGGAAATCACATATTTCTTGAGTCGGTGAGTCGGAGTTCTCATTGCTTTAACAAACTGAGAATCCCCGATTATGGTAGGAAGCAAGGGCAAGTGAAGGGTTTAATGAGTGGCTAAGAGCAGTTCACATGTGGATACACAGTTATTTTTTTTAAAGCACACGTTAAAAGAATATTCCGATGTAACTCGCCTCTAACGCATATTATGATTAGCACAGTGGTTCCTAACATTTTGTGCCCTGTGCCCCACCTGACCCTCTAGCGCTCATTACGATTAGAGCAGTGGTTCCTAACATTTTGTGCCCCGTGCCCCACCTGACCCTCTAGCGCTCATTACGATAAGAGCAGTGGTTCCTAACATTTTGCGCCCTGTGCCCCACCTGACCCTCTAGCGCTCTTTACGATTAGAGCATGGTTCCTAAAATTTTGTGCCCCGTGCCTCACCTGACCCTCTAGCGCCCATTACGATAAGAGCAGTGGTTCCTAACATTTTGCGCCCTGTGCCCCACCTGACCCTCTAGCGCTCTTTACGATTACAGCAGTGGGTCCTAACATTTTGTGCCCCGTGCCCCACCTGACCCTCTAGCGCTCATTATGATGAGAGCAGTGGTTCCTAACATTTTTAGCCCCACACGAGCGCATTTAAGAAGAATTTATGTCAATCCCCAGCCCCCCCCCCCTCCCCCGTGATGGGAAAAAATATGTTTCCATGTTGCCGCCGTAAGTTTAAATTTCAATAGATCGACGTGGTTATACCTCCAGATTGATATAATAACAACCCCCCCCCCCC